>APFE031398839.1:0-58145 GCA_000404065.3 Pinus taeda
GCTTGTGGTGGTCACCTTTTAGGGCTTGCTATAGCCCAAAAAATCTTGCGTGCCGGCTACTTTTTCCCTTTGCTTTTCAAACATTGTATTGAAGCGGTCAAACATTGCCACCCTTGTCAAGTCTATACTTGGACGATGCGCTCATCTAGCTCCTCTTTTCCCTATTATCAATGTCGGTCCTTTTACAAAGTGGGGTATTGACTTTACTAATTGTAATCCACCTTCAGCTGTGAATCACAAGTACATTATTGTGGTCGTAGAATACTTTACGAAGTGGGCTGAGGCCATGCACACTTATAAAAATGATAGTGAAACAGCATCATTGTTCCTTTTCAATCATAATATTTCACGGTTTGGTATCCAGAGAGAGATTGTCATTGACCATGGCAGTCATTTCCTGAACCAACTGATGTCCGAATCAGCTCTTAAATTGGGTTTCCGGTAGGAGAATTCATCTTCATATTATCCTCGGGCCAATGGCCAAGTAGAAGTCGTGAATAAGTCCTTCAAGACGATCCTGCAAAGGACAATTGACAAAAATATTTCCAATTGGCATCTCATGTTGTATCCAGCTCTCTAGGTGTACCGAAATTCGGTAAAGACTACCACTGGTTTTACACCTTTTCAATTAGTTTACGGGATGGAATCTATTTTTCCTGTTGAATGTGAAATTCCATCTCTTAAGCTAGATGTTGAGCTCCTTTCGGAGACCTCTAGTCTCGAAGAGCACCTCCTTCATTTGGAACATCTCGATGAGCAGCGTCAGGATGCCACCACAATTAATGAGGCTCATAAGAAAAGGGTTAAAACTCAGTACGATAGAGTTGTCCATCCTCGAGCCTTTTCTAAAGGTGACCTTGTCTTAGTCCATGACCAAGATAAAGATGCCTTGGGGATAGGCAAATTCAAGTCTATGGGGTATGGTCCCTTTATAGTGAAACAAGTTTTTGAAAAAGGGGCTTATGAATTAGTCGATTTTGAAGGGAACAAGTTGGCGAAGCCCCGAAATGGGCTCTACCTCAAGAAGTACTTTTCCTAGGTTACGGTTGAGCAATGGCTTCTTTGTATATTTTGTATTTTTTTACATATCTTATCGGGAGTTTTCATGATATCGACACTTTTTTATCTGCTTTGGTAGGTGTTGATGGATGACTTGGTCTATTTTGGATTCACCGATGGTGCTAGTCAGCACACTCGAAACCTCACTTCCACAGCTTGGGTGATTTATTATCCAACTGGTTAATTGATGGTATCAAGGGGAGTATGTATTGGTCCTGTGTCAAATAATATGGCTGAGTCTACTGTCGTCATTAATTTACTATTCGAAGCTATTTCTTATGGAATCAATTCATTGGTAGTCTATCTTGATTCACAATTGGTAGTGTCATAATTGAATAACATTTATGGGGTTCGGGATCCTTGTTTATATCGCCAATATTTAAGAGTGAGGGTGTTGCAAAGATCATTTTTTTATATTACTTATTTGCACATTCCACTATCTGATAATTCATTAGCAGATTCTATCGCTAATCAAGCTTTAGATTGGCATATCATTCATTCATCAAGATAAAATCAAGCATCAAAAAGTTGGAACTATATATATATCATAAAATCACCCATGTGTACATAAAGTGTGTCAAAAAAAATATACAAAATCGGTACTAAATCATGTCCAGTACATCTAATGACCCGGCTCAGGATGAGCGGCTAAGTAAGTGACCACTACTTTGGCCACGCATCGAAAAAGGAGAACCCAGTCGCGTGGCATTCCTACCACATGGCGCTGCATATCCTCTGGTAGATATTCTACAGCCTCCATCGGTACCCAATGGGTCAACCTCACCAAGTTTTGCTAGACTATGTATAAGACTCTCTCAGTCTCCACAGCCACCTCTTCGGCACCTCTTCCGTGATGCCTATGCTACGGAAATCTATCTGGTCATATCTAACCCACATTTGGAACATGACCATTATATCAGTCATTTAAACCCATCAAAAATATCTTCAAGTTCATTTTCATATTTGAAAAACATAAAAATCATAAAAGTTGACAAAACTCTAAAAAATGGTTACCTATCTCTCCCCATGTTGCATCTGGTGGCAGCACCAGATCCGGATCTTTGTTGAAATCCATGCTAGCATAAGGATAGTCGTCCACAGTGATGATTTGTTGCTCCCACTAGGAGAAGAAATCATCATCAAAAGTAGTCCTTGGTACGTCTCCACCTCCAAGGCATTTCATTAGGTCGGTCCACCTACCCATCCGAGGATCTCGAGGGCTGCTGATAGGAACTGATACTCTGGGATGTAACCTTGGAACCTTCTCGAAGAAGAAGCAGCACAAAATGGTCCCATATCTGAAGTTCTTGGTCTGTCCTTTCTGAATGGAGGATAGCTGACTCTTCATATTGGTCAGAAGAGGTGTACACCAGTCAAACACAGTAGTGAGACAATCTACGACCAAGCTCATGGATAATCGTGACGCTTGGTGCAATGAGGGTGATCCGTTTACCCTGGCTATGGTGAATAGTATGATCCTCAAGGACAAACTCTCTACATGTTTGATTGGAATTTGGCTTCCAATCTTCTCCAAATGCCCTGGATAGTATATATGCACATAGTCTTCCACTGAAAGACTACCTCGCGACCGTCCAGTTGAATGCACCACTTCTCCTCTCCGGGAGAGTCCAGTGATAAAGTAAATATATTCTATCTCTATCCTTAAAGGCATTTGATCAATAATGAATGTATCATCTTCGATACTCCAATAGCAGATTAACATTTCAAGCAAGCAGGTGTTTGCCTTCATATTTGGCATTTTGAAGAATTTTAATAAACTGCATCCTCTCAATGCATCCAAGGCTTGTTGATCATTCATAACCTCATCATCAATAGTAGCATGCTCCCTTTCCCTCTAGGTGATTGTCATCCGGAAAGAAAATCAAGTTTAATTGTTAGATTTTTATGTTTTAATTTCAAACCGCGTATACATGGGTCCATTTCATACACAGTCACATATAAGGCCTGTGTATACATGGGTTTCTCATAACCAACCCACGTATAGGCCGCGTTGGAATTTTTAACATAATTTCCAATGGTAAAACCTCAATTAAAATTTCTAAAAACAATCACAAATTGATGCAAGCTAGATTTGGTGGTTACCTGATGATTTTGAGCCAATTTGAATAGTCGAATTATTTGAGAGGCAAGTTTGCTTCTTTTTCTCCACAGCTTTTGCTCTCAGCACAAATGGTAACAATGGTGAGTCAAAAAACCATTTTATAAGCTTTGAAAATGTCAATTTTTTTCAAACTTGATTTTGTTTCGTCTCATGTATCTTTTAACTTGGGAACTTGGATTGTCGAGAATGGGTTGTTTTTCAGGACATTTTGGACACTTTTTCGATACCATCATATTATGGTTTGTAAACCATATTCACTCACTGAATTTTTAAATCATGACATGATGGTAGAGCCATCCTTTTCATGGGCATCGTAGTTAGCACTTCACTGACATTAGTTTCCCATGCTACTTTATTGAGTAGGCTTAGGAGTCCTCTCTAGTCCCGCCATGACTTGTGCATTGAAGACTCATTCCTCTTTGCTTCTTCGCTTCATTATGGCATTATACCCTAGAGGCTCATTTGTGTTAAGTTGTACTACTACATTACATTTTGACTATTTGCACCTTTTGTCCTTGAGTCGGCTTCACTTGGAGTCGTGTTTAAGCCACTTTTTTGACTATGACATCTGCAAAATCAAAATTGCAATCCCTTAGCTTCTGCAACTTGACACACCTTCAAACCCGTGGAAGGAACATCCCTTTGAGTTTCCTTGACCAGTTTCACCTCCCTGCATTGAGCATAGAAATGTTCCCATCCTAGGAACTAGATCATCTGTTTCATTGACACTCGTTCTTTCCACTGTACTGTAGCATTCTTTTATTATTTTTCCAACTTAAAGAAAAAGAAAAAAAAAATTACATATTCCAAAAAAGAGCGAGAATGGGACAACATTTCCATTTATTGTTGGCAGCTAGAGTTAGCTATTTCGCCCTTGAACAAAGCATCTCCTCCATTTGGGTGGGATTCAGCTTGACTTAGGTATGCCTTAACCTTGTTATAGAGTCATTTCTCTTCCGATTGGTTATCTCTTCCAATCATATGGAGAGTTTGATCGTGCCTCCTGCATGACGAACTTATATAAAGTCATCATATGCTGCCACATTGTCATCATTGAGTCTTGCTTTCGTTCAAGGGAATTAAGCCTAAGTCAGCCTCTCTGTGGTGTCTCTTGACCTATTTTTTAGTCAACCATCCCTGGTTGTCAGTGTCTTGTCTATCATCACATCAGTTATATTTGTCCTTTACTCATGCCGGTTTGAGAAGGTCTCCATTGACTTCTGGCTGGCGGGTCTTGTCCTTATCGACGACAACATCTTGCTCTGAGGGCAGGCCTAGAGCCGCACCCTAGCCCTATTTTCAATATTGATAGATCACCTTGTGCTCAACATCGATCAGTATCATGGGTATTTGACTGATTGGCTTCCCTTGTGTTCGACATCAGCTTACATTATCACACATTGGGATTCATGCAGTGCCTTGGTTTCCATTTGACCCTGTTGGTGGATTCCTCGCCTCTGTGTCAGCTTTCATTATTGGTTGGTTCAAAGGGTTTCTATCATGCGCTAGCTACATATTGTGTACGCCGAAAACATCCTTCAGTCAGGTTACTACATATTTTTCGTTCGATTCCTTCCACATTATTAGCCTACGGGTTACACTCGCACTAGATTGATGAAGGATGCCTTAATGCCTTCCTTCTAGCGGTTCTTTCCCTATCGAATATGACTCATTGCTCTAGGGAAAAGGTCTAGAGTCCATTTGGTAGTACCTTGGGGTTTGCAGTCATCAATGGCAGATCCTTCGCTATCAATAGTAGGAAACCATCATTGTCTCTTGATTGATAGATTCTTATAGGTGTTCAAATTCAGCTCGTTTATTCGCACTTGTTAGATTGTACTAGGTACCTTGACTCTCATTATCATTATCGGTGAGTAGTCTCGCATTTTTTAACGGTATACATCAATGTCTAGCAATCAAACGATTTCTCACATGGTCGACTTTAGATCATTTATTCCCATTATGTAGAAATGTACCACAGCAGTCGGTGAAGACCTCGGGTTACATCAGCATTCATTGGTTCACTTGTTAGTTGCTCCTATTGCTACTAGTTGACACCATTCCATAGTGTATGTTGCATTCCTTCACAATGACATCCTATATGTTGGCATCTGAGTTGCGATGTAGTACCATATTATTCCATCATGCTCATTTGGTACTATTGGGATCAATTTTTTACATCAGTGATCAGCTTCATTGATCATCTTCTTATATGTGATATTCAGACATGTACTTGTTCAATCATGATCATATGATCCATTATGTACTTTCAGCTCCTTATACTTGTATACACAGTGGATCCGCTTGTACTTGATATGCGGACATGCTTTACTTTCTCTCAGCATAGGTATGCCCACCTCAGATGGTTGTTTCTTTCTAATCTTCTTTTGCTAGCTTTGTAGATTGAAATCTGGTGAAGTCCTTCCCGGTTTTTGACAGGTTTCCTTTCCATATACTTAATACATTTCGGCCATCATGTTCCCCTTCTGACCTCATATCTTAGGGGGCATCTATTATAGCTCCAAATACCACCTTATGTATTTGTGATGTTTGGTTTATGGCCTAGGGCAACCCCTCCTTCTAGACTTGGTCCAAATATTCAAAAAACTATGTTTTACTCCCTATACACGACTTTTCCCTGTATTAAACGTGTGTACACACAGGTCAATCTAAACCCAACCCACGTATATGTCTTAAAACACTTTAAAAAAATAAATTTCCTTAATTATGGGCGGAGATCACGGGTTTTACCTGTTGATTACCTATTAGTGCACATGGCCTAATTATTCCCAACTGCTACCCAACTAAAAAACTACTTTGGGAGAAGTATAAAAATACTTCAATGGGAAGGCCTTAAGGAGGAGAGAAAATAGAGAATTACTCTACTAAGATTATCCCTTGATCAAGTCTGAAGATCCTTGTGCTTCAAGCACTTCCCCAAGTTCAGGAAACCTTTGTTTCCTTGAGAGTTGATATCCTTTCACTTGTTGGAGATATCCTTGTGTTGGTTATGGAAGGAGCCTTTTGAAGACCGGGACTAGACAGACCTGGAGGATGGTTCCACTTGGAGCCGGAAGAGGAAGAATCAGGTGAACTCTTTCTATGTTTTGATTATAGTTATTTGCAATAAAAGAAACATTGCCTTGTTCCTGATATCAACTTTGTTCATGCATATGATGTTATTGTTATGGTTTATGTATGAATGACTATTTCAATGTATAAATAACCATCTACTTATATGTTATAAAGTTGATTTCACTATAATGCTTTATCTATATACTGTTGTGCATCTTTGAATTGGTTGTTTTGCAGGTTCAAAGATCGTGAGGAGTTGCAGAGGGTTTGAACCCTGGCTAGAAATACCCGAACAAAGGACCCCCAGGTATGCACATCCTCACATAGTTGCTTGTTTAAGCATTTTTCCTGAGTTATTTGCTTGTTTCTTGCTGTATATTACTCCTGCTCTGCTAGGGTTCTGACCCAAAGCCCTTGACAAGGTATGCAACATGCAGCGAAGTGGTCGGGACTTGCACATACCCAGACAGACGGTTGGTTGATAAAGTAGAGGTCGTAATACCTATGGAGTCTATAATGTTTAGTCCATGCATAGTGGCACTCATAGGATTAACGAACTGCAGAGCCCTAGAAGAAAGGCTCGTGCCATTGGAAGAGCTCGAATACAAATGGTTGGGACTCAATGAAGAGATCCAACAGGGTGATCTTAGGCTCCAAGAACTCATGAATGAAAGAGTTCAGTTGAGAGAGAAAAGCACCATGGTGAAAGCAGAAGTCAAGAAGCTTGAGGAAGGAATAAAGAAGGACTTTCTTAACAGAAAGACCATGGTGATAGAGCATGATGAGCTCAAGTACATTGATAGAATGGGTGACTACCGCCAAGAGTTTATCAGTTTAATGCATTGGATGGGACTGTATGTTATTAAGGAAATCACAGATGGTGGCGCAGTGCAGTTGGAGAAGTTAAATGGCGAACTCTTCCCAGGAAAAGTAAATGGTAGTTGGTTGAAGCCTTACACAGGTGGCCCAACCATCTCACTAGCTGCAAGAAGCATAGTCTTAGCGCTCCAGGTAGCTGAAAGGAGGTTTGGGACTATAAAATACTCTACCCAAGAGCTAAGTGATGTCAGGACTGCGCGCAGTAGCGAGGTGTCACAAGGTCCGCGACAGCGCAAGGGTAGTTGCGCTGTTGCGTGGGTTGGCTAGGAAGTGACTGTTATAGTCACTATTCATGATGTGATGCTTGGTTTGAGACCAAATGGAGTGGACAACAGGCATTTAAGGAAAAATTTATGGGCTATATTTAGGAAAATATACCGCCAAGGGAGTGTTAATGGACCAGATTTTGGGGGAACAATCAAATTCGAATTTAAAAGGCGCTATAAATTGCAAAAGGATGCCTAGCAAACAACACTTGGCCATTTGAGAATTGAGCTATTGTGCACCCATAGATTCATGAACCCCAATTTGTTTGATCTTTTGAAGTTGAAGGCATTGTTTGACCACTTACCTGAGTTGTTGAGAGACTTATGGAACAGCAATATGGCAACATTTGAAGAAGCCATGGATATCGGAGAGATGACCGCTAAAGAGCCCACGCAGGCCATGACGATAGGAGATGCCCTAGAAAGTGTCGAGATAGTCACAAAAATCCATAAATCGCCATGCACACCAAGAACTAAGAAAGATAAGCAGCTTTTGGTTACGGTGCGTGTGTCCCCCAGGAATCCATTAAGGATGAGGCTCACCATGGAAGAAAAGAGGAAGGCGATCAATTTGGAAGCCGATGAGAAGGAAGAAGACTTCAATAAATCTTGGTAGAGGAGGAGGACGAAGAAATAGAGGAAGAAACCTAGGGTGTGAACCCTCTGACCAGGTTTCCCATGTATGTTCCTTTGTGGAAAGGGAAATCAATAGTGCCCAAGGACCTAGATGAGAGCAAGAGCTCTCTGCAGACTCCGCTGCTACCTAATGATATCATTATTGATGGAGCACACTTGAGACGGGTACCAGTTCTAAAGTTTGAAGACTGGGATCTCGTAGACCATGATAAATTCCCACATTTGGAAACCGCCTATCTAATGCGGATGAAGAAAAATACAGCAGTGGGAGTCATAGAATTGGAGCCCCACAAGTGGTTGCAAGGAGTAGAGAAAGCAAGGTTGTTAAACCTACTTTGGGTGCTACATTACCATCACGACATAGAGATTATCTTTTTCATTAGGCAGTTGCTCTGCTTGGTGCATGATGGGTATTTGTGGTTGGAGGAGCCCATCCCCATCACGGATCATCTAATTCATAGAATTACCTAGCTCCATTGCAAAGGGGAGGATCCAAAAAATATATCCTAGGGTAAAAGTGATGTTTTGGCCATCGCGGAGGCCATGAAGAAGCAATTCAAACTGGAGAAGAGAAATAGAGGGTACGTGATCTCCAGTATCAATAACGTTGCAGTCAAAGTCGTGACACAGATATTAGCTGGGAAAGTTATGCAGAAGTGTCGCGCGAATGAGGTGCTCGCACTGGTGGTTGCACTTGTTGTGCAGTGTGAAGAGGGGGTTCAATTTATCTGGGTGGATTACTTGTGCAGGGAGTTCCTAGAAAACTGCCTCGAGGCAAAGGAACAGGGGAAGAATTTCCTCCATACATGGATTCTACTATCCATAGTGCTGGTGGCTTGGGAGTTGCCTGAGGACAGCCAGTTCCCCACAAATGCATAGGATCTTTTGGAGGCAGTGAAATGTGCTTCGTTGTGGGAAACTAAAGACGTGAAGAGAATCAGAGACAACAAGATATTCTAGGTGTTCATGGAGATGAACATCAGAATGGGGATTAACCATAAGTCGTGGTTATCGCCCACTGTCTATAACAGTCTGTAGAGCTTCATGGAGTTCAAGGTGGACTTTCATCACGTGTACATCAGGGGGAGGAAGGACCTCGTGAAGGCATGGAAGGAGCTACCTTATCTGGCGACGGACGATGTCATATTTGCTGTGCTTGATTCATGGTCGACAGAGTGGCGCGCCCCTGCTAGCTTCACGGTGGAAGCGGAGAAGTCCGCTGCACAGAGGAAAAAGGAGGAGGAAAAACTGTGGATGGCACATTTAGCAGAGAAGAGGAGGAATGGAGCAGCAAAAATGAAGGCGCAGGAGGCGGGTGATAGTATGAAGGCGACAAAAGAGCAACAGAGGGCAGTTGAGAAGGACTGCGAGGGAGAAAAGTCACCTTTGCCTGCACAGGATATAGATCTAGAGGAAGGTGGCGAGGACCCAAAGACAGCGTCCACACAACTAAAGTGACAACACCGAAGAGAGCAGGTGGGGTCACAGAAAAAGTCTAAAGCCTCCAAGAATTCTTTCAACCCAATCACACTCACTAAGGGGGATCTCCATGACATAGGGGAGATGGTGCACGACGTCACTGCAGAGGCCCTCCAACAGTTCGCGGAGGAAAGCCAGATAGTGTTGGGGGACCTCTTGGCATAGATACAGGAGTTGTAGGTGTGCACTCCTCAGGCTGGTACTCTTTCGACCAGCCTCACAGTAGGCATGGCTGCGGCTGAGGAAATTTTGTGCGCCCGCATGACCAACACCATAGTGCTGCCAGAGGGTGCACTAGTTACATAAAATGAGGCCGACAGGCCTATGGTCAGTGCACTGAAGGGATTTGGGATAAACATGGTTGCGCTCCCTTAGGAGATGCTCTATGTTCTGCAGGATGTAGTGACTGCAGAACTATGGGCCAGGGAGGGCTGCACGCTCCAGATGATGAGCGACCAACAGATTAATATTGAACAATTGAGCGTGCAATGTGACGAGTTCATGGCACAGAGCCAAAAGCTAGTGCAGGTGGTTTAGGAAGCCTGCCAGATGGTCCCTGAGTTGGCCATCCTAGCAGAGGAACCAATGGAGGCTCACATTCGAACACTAGCAGCAGGGGTGTGCGAGGCAAAAGAAGAAATGGCTAAGGTTCAACTGGAGTTGAACCTTCATTAGATGAGTTGAAATTGAAGGCACAACCTTCAACTCCGCTTGAGGTGAAGGAACAACAAGCCAGTGCCATTAGAGTAGGAATATCAGAGATCAGCAGTGCAATGAAGGACTGCACCAAACTATTTGAAGAGTCATTCGAGGTCCTCACCACTCTACAAGAAGACCCGAACATACAGCATTTAGAAACAGAGGTATGCGAGTTGCAACAATAGTATGATGAAATAAAAGAGACTGTGTAGACGGTGGACCTTACACAAAAGCTCGCGTGGATGCAGCAAGCAAAAGCACTCAAGGAGCAGGTAGACACTACACGAAAAAAGTAAGTTGTCTTGAAGGTGTGTGTACAACCATAGATCGATGAGGCATTCGTCATTACAACCTTGATTGAAGCCAAGATTGCGCAGATGTAGGGAATGCAGGAATAGGTGTAGGGTAGCAGTTCAGTTACAACAGTCTCTGAACAGTGCATCCAGGAAGTGCAACAGGCAACTGCTTAGTGCATTGCTGATCTTGCAGCATTCCAGGTAGAGTTGGGAGGTCTCTGCACGAAGATCTCCACACCAGTAGAGTGACTTGAGGGAGAGTCACGATGTTTTTGTTAGGGGCCTATTGGGCGCAGGATCCCCCAAGGGAAGTTTTGGGGCTTAAAGCCTAAATTTTGGCTAAAATTGTAAATCTGATGTAAAGACTCTGCATTTTGTGGGCGTGGAGCACGAAGTTGTAAATGAGTCATAGGGTTATCCGCCCTCAATTTTGTAATGTAATGTCGGCTTTAGAAATCTACCCATGGTTCACTAACCATGGGATGGTATAAATAGAGTGAGGCTCTAAGTTGTAAAAGAATAGAATCCAATTAAAGTAGTGATCATGGAATAGAAGGATAGCAGAAGATTTGGAATAGAAGGATAATGGAAGATCTAAGTGTAGAGTCGAGTCTTTGGGTCGTAGAGTAGGAGAAGGCTCTGAAGTTGAGTGTGAAGAGGCCTAATAGTCTGCAGCTAAGTGCATGGATCCCTGCAGCTGAGTGCACAAGGCAAGTCAAGTCTATAACTATTGAAGCATTAATAAAGAGAATTTTTACATCAATTCTCTGTATTTATTTCATGTTTTCTGTATCGAATATATTGGGTATAAATTGCATTTCTGTTGCGCGAACATATATAACTGTGTAGATTAAATAAATGCGAGTTAAAGTATCAGGTTACGTGAAGTCGACTAACATCTGTAAGAAGATAAGTAAGATACGTGGTGTAACTTGCGGAAATAGTGTAGAACACTACCCTAGTAGCGCGAGAGCATCTCATCTCCTAGTTAGGGTTGTGCGAAAGGCGATCCTAATAGATCGCAAAGGTCTCGTAGGTCAAGATAGTGTGTGAAGCAACCTGTACGAAGGTAGGCCCAGTTGGATTAAATCAACCCCTCAGACATCTCCAGGGTGAAAAAACTTGGTTCCAGCATTGCCATACTGCTTCGAGTGAGACTTCAGTCCACACACCGCGGGCTGATGCCGAAAGAGCCAGTAGTGTAGGGATTTGTTTGGCTAATTAACTTCAAACCTGGGTCAGGCCCCATTAAGCCAACAAGTTGATTGTTCAATTAAAGTTCTGTGACCACCTGTTTGTGGAGGGCCCCTACAAACAGTGAAGGTTTTGCATTTTTTGTATCTTTTCTTTATCATTTTGCTAGTTTCTCATATGTTTTAGAATCGTTTTGCAGTCTTGATTTCAATCAAATAGTGATAGAAAGATTTCACTAATCATTCATTTTTCAAGTTGATTTATAATGATGCTAATGGTAGTGTAATCGCTTTTCATAGATTTATTTATAATTTCATAGTGTTTCATTTCAAAGCTTGAGTGATTTCTTTATACTTTCATTTTACACTATTTCATTTCAAAGCATGAGTGTTTTCTTTATGGTTTTCATTTAAAAAACATGAGCAATTGATAATGAGTAATTGTGTGGTTTTCATTTTGAATAGAGGTCAATTTAATTTTGGTTTTTATGCAAAGGATTGCTAGAATGTTAGATGAATAATTCTTCTTATAAAGATTAATTTTTTGTTGCAATAGATCAGCTAAGTTTTCTTAATGATATAGTGTGAGTTTGCTTTAAGTTTCCTTTTGCAAGTGTGAAGAGCATTTTTTATTTCATTAGAAAGGAATGAGGAAATTTTAGGAATATTTAATGTGTTAAATCCATTTTCTTTGAAGAGTAAATATAGAAATGAAAAACATCCTTAGAAGTAATTTTCAATAACTCAATCATGCACATTAATAATCTGATTTAATAAAAGGACTTCTAAAATATGTAGTGCACTTGCACTTCACAAGTTTACCAACTCTGGTTGATAATTTATGTAACAATTTAATATGATTAAATTGACAAACATTTTGGCGTCGTTGCTGGGGAAGTGTAAATATAATTCTTTGTCTTTTTCACTTTAATTAAATTTAAAAAACAAAAAAAACAAAAAAAACAAAAACAAAAACAAAAACATGATATGCATAGGGAAAGAGACTCTAGGGGTAGATTTGTAGGTAGATGTAAGAGTTTAATTCCAACAACATCACTCACCCCACCACAACCTCGTAGTGCTACACCACCCACACAAACTCGAATTCCATCCATAACAGGAAAACACAAACTCCCTGAGGTATTAAGGTCTGAAAACCAACCTAGAGATTCACCAACTTCATCAACAGAAGCCATAATAGAAGAAGAAGATCCCATATCTCCAACAATGGGAGTAATTTTCCTATCCTTAACTGGAGAATAACTTCTAGCTCAAGAGTTGGAAATTCCTGCTAAAGAAGAGGAAGAAGAAACCTATTTTAACAAACCATTGTTAGAAGAACCAAAGGACTACTGCATGCCCCATAATATTAAGGATGAAGTCTTTAAAATGGTACAGAAAGAAGACAAAAATCTTTAAGATTTCATTGAAAGATTTTCTTATAATGTTAAAAGGGAAAAAATGAATAATCTAGATGAAGAAACTTTGAAAGCTCTCTTATTGAAATCCAATAGAGATGAGTGGATTGATATTCTCAATCTAATGGGTAAGGGAGACATTTATCAGTTGTCACTTAGGGAAATTTGTGAGTTATATATACACATTTCAAGTGGCAAATCAAGAACTCGAAAAAATCCAAGAGATCATCTTTTATCAAGGATTAATAAATCTGCAGTTGGGACAATAAGTAGAGCAGAATTAGGTAATTTTCTTGATAAGTTTAAAACATATATTTTAGGGAGTCTTAGTGAACAAATTGACACCCTTAAAATAGAAAACAAGAAAAAATATTAAAACATTGCATTGTCCATTTTTTTCCCTAAGTGCAGAAAGAAACATGCCTCGAGAGAATGTCCTCTTGATTTAAAGAGTGTAGAAATTCGTGTTATATGTATGGAAATCACGATACAAAATAATGTCCCTCAATACCAGGTCTTAAAGTTGTCTATCAAGAACAAGGAGTACCAAATCAGGTAGAACCTCTTTGTTTTATTGCTAAAAGACCCTGGCATAATCCACAGCCAAATACAGCTCAAGGTTTTAACACTCAACTATTTGCTCAACCATCACAAAGTAATTGGATTTCCCCAATGTCTTTGAAATCTTGGCCAAAACCTTGGTCACAAGGATGGAAAAATTCTTATGGAAAGTACCCTCAATATCCTCAATATCCACAATTTCAACAATCATATCCTACTTTTCCTCCACAATATTATCCTCAACATGTTCAACAAAATCAACTCCACAATTTGAATCAACAACTTTCATTACCATTTCCTCAAATACCAAACCAATTGCTTGCCCAACCACTTCCAAATCCAAATAATAATAAAAATTCACAACCTGTTTACAATATCTAAGGATAAAATTTCCAGACTTACATGATAACTCCATTGGATCTAAACAATGTTCAACTTAGATCTAGTAGAATATTAGAGAAAAAGTCCCCATCAGTTGTTATTCAGGAAAGTGAAATAAAAGATCTTTGAAGAAGAGAAGTCTCTTAATGAAAAATAAAAAACTCAAAAACAAGTTACTCCAACACGTTCAAGTAACTCAACTCCTATTATCGAACAACCTTCAGTATCTATTTCAAAACCACCTTTTCCTGAGAGATTAAAAATTGATGAAGGGGTAGAAAAACATATTGTATTGCCTAGTTATTACATGTTAGATGAACTGAAGAATGTTTGCATAAAAATCTATTTGCTACAAGCCATTAAGGAAATACCCATTTTTGCAAAGACAATTAGGGAATTGAGCATAAAAAGACAAGGAAGAAAAGGAAAAGAAGTCAAAAGAATCCAACTAGTTGGAAAAGTTGCAAATATCATGATGGGTAAGACAATAATTCAGAAATATCTTGATCCAGGAAGTCCCATTGTGAAAACACACAAATGGTGTAGAGATCCCAAATACATTGATTAATCTAGGAGCAGTTATAAACATCATGAGTAAATAAAATATGAATCAATTAAAACTTTATAATCTTCAATATACACCTACATTGTTACAATTGGCAGACAGATCTATAATCAAACCTGATGGTGTATTAGAATATATATATATATCCTTATATTCTTGGTAATACCCTGTCGATTTTATGTTTTTCACACCCAAGAATAACTTAGGAGGACATTCAATGATTCTAGGAAGACCATGGCTAGCTATACACGATGCTTTTATAAGTTGTATATATGGTGATATCTTTATTTTTGATGGGAGCTCAACAAAGAAATTCACATTGTACCCACCTGCAAAAACAACAATTGAAGATGAAAATGAAGAATGGATAGATGATGATATTGATATAAGACCAATCTTTAATACTTCACAAATAGATGAAGAAGATCAAATTTTGAATTTAATGGAAAAAAATGAATATTCATCATATTTTGAGTCTAGCCAGAGTTTTCAAGAATAATGTAATATTGAATATTTATCATGACGTCAACTATCCTTGCATTCTATGGAAAATTTTGGCAATTCTACAATTGGAATCTTTCAAGGAAAAATTTGAATATCAATAATAATTTGGAATAATTTTAAAAGAAAGAATTAATAAAGATGTTACAATAACATTCCTCTGCCTATGCATGGGAATATACTAACATGAAGGGAATATATCCTAATACTTGTATACATAATATCTACATTGAAGAAAATGCCAAGCTAATTCAACAACCTCAAAGAAGAATGAATCCAAATCTAAGGAAAATTGTTAAGGAGGAACTACAAAAACTGTTGAATGTAAATTTCATCTATCCAATATCAGATAGTTAGTGGGTTTCACCCTTAGTAATTGTTCCTAAAAAGAATGGAAATGGAGAGTATGTATTGACTATACGGAATTAAATAAAGCCACTTTAAAATATCACTTTCCACTTCCTTTCATAGATCAGGTTTTAGATACATTGGCAGAAAGAAATATTTTTCATTCTTAGATAGTTTTAGTGGGTATAATCAAATCCAAGTAGCCCCAAAAAACCAAGATAAAACTACATTTACCTATCCATGGGCAACTTATGCTTACTGAGTACTTCTTTTTGGATTATGTAATGCACCCACAACATTCCAAAGAGCGGTATTAGGCATTTTTTCTTATCTAATTCATGAATCTGTGGAAGTGTATATGGACGATTTTACAATTTATGGAAATTATTTTGAAGAATATCTTAAAAAATTGGAAAAAGTTCTCATTAGATGTACAGAGGAAAATCTCTCATTAAGCCATGAAAAATGTTTTATGATGTTTAGAGAGGGAATTGTTTTAGGACACCATATTTTAGGAAAAGGAATTAGAGTGGACACATCTAAAGTAGAAGTTATTTCTAAATTATCAATTCCAACTTGTCAATGAGATGTTAGAAGTTTTGTTGGTTTCATTGGTTACTATAGAATATTTATAGAAAAATTTACAAAAATTGCAACCCCATTTTCAAATTTCTCACAAAAAACTGTGTATTCAATTGGAATTATGATTGCAAAAATGCCTTTGAAACATTAAAGGATAAAATCTCTGAAGCACCCATTCTTAGAGGACCAAATTGAAAACTACCTTTTCACATTTCAACTTATGCTTCAGACACAACTTTAGGAGTTGTAATAGGACAACAAGATTTAACTCCTTATGCCATTTATTAAACCAGTAAAAATTTGACTCCTACAAAGTTAAATTACACTATAACAGAAAAGGAGTTTTTAGTTGTTGTCCATGCCATCAATAAATTTAGACATTACATTACTGGCTATGAAACTTTTGTACATATAGATCATTCTAAAATTAGGTACTTAATGAATCAACCTGTCACTAATGGCAGAATTACAAGATGGTTGTTGTTGTTGCAAGAGTTTAACATCACTATTTTGGATCGACTTGGGAAACAAAATATAGTTTCTAACTTTTTGTCTAGGATTGAAAATGATAATAATGATCTACCTATAGAAGACAATTTCCATGATGAATATATTTTTGCAATATCTACTAAATCACCTTGGTTCGCAAATATTTCTAATTATTTGGCTATAGGGAAGCAGCATCATATTTATCTCCTTGAGAAAAAAGGAAGGTAATTCAAATTAGTGCATCTTATTCATGTATAAGTGAAGAATTCTATAAAACAAGGCCAGATATGATCATTCGAAGGTGTGTTAGAGAAGACGAAGTACCAAATTTATTGAAAGCTTGTCATGATGAGCCATGTGGAGGAAACTTCACTGACAAGAGAACTTCCTACAAATTCCTTCTCTTAAGATACTATTGGCCTTCCCTTTTTAAGGATGCCAAGGAGTATGTCAAGAGATGTGATAGTTGTCAAAGGATGGGGAAACTTGTTCCCTCTAATGAAATGACTCTACAATCTCAGGTACTTATTGAGCCTTTTGAAAAATGGGCTTTGAATTTTGTTGGTCTAATCAATCCACCATCGATTATGTTACAAAAAGGGTAGAAGTTAAAGCACTTCCTTTTACTACTAAAAATACTTTAGCTTCATTTCTTTTCGAGGATATATTTACTTGTTTTAGTGTCCCAAGGGAAATTATAACATATTAGCGTACTCAATTCACATCTAAGTTGGTACATAAGATAATGGAGGAGTACAAAATCAAACATCAGAATTCCACTCCATACCATCCACAAGAAAATGGACAATTGGAGTCAACCAATAAAGTAATTGAAGCAATTCTCACCAAAATTGTGCATCTACATAGAAGAGATTGGGCAGAAAAACTTTTGGAAGCTTTATGATCATACCATACCATATGGAGAAACACTACAAGGCATACTCCCTATGAACTTGTTTATGGGAAGAAAGTCATTTTTCCTATTGAGTTTCAAGTAAAAACTTTCAAGACAACAGTTAAATTGGGTCTTGATATTTTGAAGGCACAAAAATAGACAATGGAGTAGCTAAATGAACTTGATGAGATAAGACAAGACGCTATCCAAAGAACCATATTAGTTCAACAAGAAAGATCCAGGTGGCATGAAAAATCCATGAAAGAAAGAAAATTTCAGCCAGGATTTGGCATTACTTTTTGACTCAAAGTTCAAATATTTCCAAGGGAAATTTCAAACTCATTGGCTTGGGCCCTATGAGATTGAAACAATATTTTATAATGGTACAGTTACGATCATAACTATTGATCAATAAAGGATCACCTTTCATGTGAATGATCATTGATTGAGAATCTATCATAAGCCATTGACAAAGGAGGAGTTTATCAAACATTTGCAAGACAACACTGATTTCCAGTTGGTTAAGATTTTCTTCTCCTCCAACCTTTGAATCATAATCCTTTTTCCTTTTCTTAAAAAAAAAAAAAAAATATAATAAAATTTGTATAAACATGAAAACCAACATTATTGGCATGTTTATATAGAAAATTAAGGGTGAAAACCAAGTAATTTTGGCATTCTAATTTTTCTTTTCCATTCCCATTTTCCTTTTGCCCCTCTTTTTCTTTCTAGAATAAAATAGCTATAGAATTTCTAAGATTATGTAGCTTTGAACTAAAATTATGTAATTGATGTTTGATAGGGACTACTAATTGGAGCAATTGAAAAAATGATCAAATCCATTCTTAGAAGCACTTGAAGGAAATACAAAAAGGAGTAATCAAATGTTAGAATCATCAATTCAAAAGGTACTAAAATATTTAATTTAATAATAAGGGTCGAAACATTAGTGTATGAATTATATGGACATTGTACCACCAGTTCAAAAACTATCATTGTCGAAAGTGAGGTGAAAATATCTTGTTATATCAAAATTAAAGCCATAAATTGCCCATTCATTCCTCATCATTACACAACACTCATCTCAAATTCCAAATTCATTGTTGAAATCACCCAAATCACATCCATTCATAACCTAATGATCACTTCACTTGTTTTTCCCCTCACTCTCGTTTATACTCTCACCAAAGCCATTATCTTGAAATCGTGACTCATACCCTGTCAAGGAGCGAATTCTGAGGTAAAAATTCTCAACCATGGGCGTCATAGTAAGAACATAACCAAATCGAATAAAATTCATGGAAGGATATCCGCAAGTGAAGGAAATGTTGCAGAAAGCACAGTAGCTAGAGTTCGTGGAAAAGTTTGATGGTTTTAACAAGGAAGTAACCAAATCATTTTCCAGATCTTTTGATGGCATGGAGGTTGAAATTGGAGACATCAAGTTTGCAGTGAAATAATCTCTTATTGTTGAAGCTATCAGACTGTCAAGAATCGGAGAGAAATGGTTTAAGAACAAGGGCATTGAAGGAGAAGAATGGAAGACTTTCTTGAAAAACCCAAGTATGGATATCACTATTTTTAAGAAAGGAATTCCCAGTACAACAACTAAGGGTAAATGGATAAATTTGTTGCTAGTAATTCAAAAATTTGTCACCTGTGAAGGAAGATTTGGTTGTATTTTCTTTTACCACATTTGTTTGATGATGCATTTTGTTGAAGCGAATGAAATCAATATTCCTTAGTTTTCTATTAAATAGCTTAAGGAAAATGCCTGGAAATATTCAGAAAAGGATCCAATTCATAGAAAACACCATGTATCACCATGGCCTTATAAAATACTCATTTAATTTCATCTTGAAAGGCTAGTAAATAATTAGGATAACTTCCTAGTTAGGAATCATTTTAAGGAGGAGGATTAAGAGCCACTTAGCAGCAGCAAAGCAAAAAGAGGAAGGAAGAGAATATATGAGAATCATATTAAAAACTTACCTCAACAACAACTACAAGAACAGTCAGAAGATGAGACTCCTATTGAAAAAAATTTAGGAAGCATTAAAAGGCAATATGTTAAAAGAAAGAAATCCAGCAAAAAGGAAGAAAGCACATCCAAGAAAATAGAGGAAGCTAAAATAGAGAAGAAAAGAGTTAAAACTAAAACCCTCTTCCATCAAATGTAAGATGAAGCACCAGGCTTAATCAAAAACCATCTCAAAAATCTACATATGTTTTTAATTTGGAGGAAGAAGAGAAAATTAAAGTTCCATAACCTACTGTCATCTCACCTGTTCATAGCCAAGGCCAAAAAACACCAGAAATAGATCCAATACAACAAGAAATCTATGAATACATTGAATCTTTGGAGAAGAGAGCTGCAAGAAAGGAAACTTGTTCTACATTCCATGAAAAAGAAATCCAGTCTAACAATCCACAAGAACCTCCACTCGTGAAAACTCTGAAACAAGAAGTCTTTGAGTTGGAGACACTGAATAGACATCTGAAGAAGGAACATGAGACATTAAATATGAATAATGAGATACAAAGGACTGAGAATGATTACATTCTTTTACATATGGGCTTATGGTATGAAAAGAGCAATAAGTTAAAGAAAAAAAATGAATCTCTAAAAAGGAAGGTCATGTGTCTAAAATGAAAGATTTTGATGAAGAAGCCCAGAATGACAGTTGCAAGAAATAAGATAAGAAGGAAAAACCTGAATGTTTTGGCCCAAGTTTCTGAAAGAGAGAAGTGATAGAGAAAGACTTCCAGATTTGATTTTTTGCATGAGGACATGCAATGGCCTCTGTGTGGGGGAATGTTGAGACTCATGATTGCTTCATTTTGACACTCTCCCTTACCTATTTTTCATTTCCCTGACCATCATCATCGACTCAATAGGAATCAAACTACAAGGTTTTTGACATGGTAAGGTGTTTAATTGTTGTTTAATTGTCTTATCTTTAATATTTGATAATGTTCCTTATTATTTAGTTAATATTTGTATTAGCTACTGAATTCGCACGATTGTGCACCTAATCTATGTTTCTTTAGCTAATTCCAAGTTTTACCAAGATTAGAGGTGATAGCTGAGAGGATAAAGATATGGATAGGTGGAGATTGATCCCTTTAACGATATCCTCCTATTTATTCGAACCAGGTTGTCAAAGTATTGATCATTTGCATGGTTAAAGTGTAAATTCAACTTGTTGCTGAAAAGGCGAGCAAGAGTCTGAAATTCCTATGCTTCATGATTTGCTTTGCCAAAAAGATAATCATGAGTAACGATATCTTGATGTTTGTTAGAATCTTATTTGGAACTCTGTTAGCTAGGGTAGGTGTAAAAGCCTCGAACAATTATTGACACGGGATTTTATAAATACCATGCAACAAACATGAACATGAGGTTAATTTTTATATGCGACAATGTTGTTTCAAAAAAAATTTTATCTGTTAATGAAGAATGAAGCTTTGATGTGTAGCTGACTGTTCTATTAAAGTTCTATAACCACCTGTTTGTGGAGGACCCCTGCAAACAATGATGGTTTTTCATTTTTCGTATCTTTTCTTTATCATTTTTCTAGTTGCTCATATGTTTTAGAATCCTTCTGCAGTCGTGATTTCAATGAGATAGTGATATCAATATTTCACTAATAATTCCTTTTTCATGTTGATTTATAATGTTTCTAATGGTAGTGTAATCACTTTTCATAGATTTCTTTATAATTTTAGAGTGTTTCATTTCAGAGCTTGAGTGATTTCTTTATAGTTTCATTTTACACTATTTCATTTCAAAGCATGAGTGATTTCTTTGTGGTTTTCATTTCAAAAACATAAGTTATTGATAATGAGTAAATGTGTGGTTTTCATTTTGAATAGAAGTCAATTTCATTTTGGTTTTTATGCAAAGGATTACTAGAATGTTAGATGAATAATTCTGATTTTAGAGATTAAATTCGTGTTGAAATAGATCAGTTAAGTTTTCTTAGTGAGATAGTGTGAGTTTGCTTTAAGTTTCATTTTGCAAGTGTGAAGAGCATTTTACATTTCATTAGAAAGGAATGAGGAAATTTTAGGAATATTTAATGTGTTAAATCCATTTTCTTTGAAGAGTAAATATAGGTATGAAAAACATCCTTAGAAGTAATTTTCAATAACTCAACCATGCACATTAATAATATGATTTAATAAAAAGGACTTCTAGAATATATAGTGCACTTGCACTTCACAAGTTTACCAACTATGATTGATAATTTATGTAACAGTGTAAGACAATTAAATTGACAAACAAGTGGCAGGCTTCCTTGTTTCCATAATTTTGTTTCATTTTTTCTTGCCAACCTGAATGCCTTCTCTAATGAATCGGGTTCCCAAAGGAAAACCTCATGTTGAATTTTATCCTTTAAAGTACCTATGAAGGCATCAATCCTATTCTCCTATGGAATATCATTTACCCTTATATTCATTTTTTGGAAGTCCTCAACGTGCTCCACCATTGAACCCTTTTGTTTGAGATTTATCAATTGGCTAAAGAAGGTGATTCTCTTTGTATCCTCATAATGTTCTCTCATTTCCTCTGTAAAATTTCACCAAGTGACAATTTGTTTACAAGAGCAAAGACATTGATACTATACAAATTGGTTGGGTTCTAAATATAAAGTTGCAATGTGTACATTTTGTGTGTTTCGCACATTATGGAGATGAAAATATTTCTCCATATGTAGTATCCAAGTTACGGGATCCTTTCCATCAAAATTACTCATATTGATATTTGGAATATGGTGGGTCTTCAATCCAACGTGAGAGTCTATGAAATCATGATTAACATTTATTTTTTTCTCATCATGAGTTTTCTCTACTACCTTTTCGCCATTAGGCAGCACTTCTTATAGCAACTTTGTCAAACCTTCCTTCAAACCTCCATGCCTTTCCTCAAATATCCAATATTTCCTTTAATTTTTGCTTCTATACCATTGATTCCATTCTTCAAACCATCCATCTTAGCTTCTATTACTTTTTTTGAGAGCAAAATTTATTGCACTTGGTCTCATAATTTTGATATAGCATGTTGCATTTCTTCATCTTCTTCATGTGTCATAGTAGAGATTTCAGGTTTCTTACTAGGTGTTTCTATTTTATTTCTTCAGGGCATCAATTAATGATAATTATGCTTCACTATGCCCTTTGAATCACTTCAAGCTATTTTCAAACAAAACTTATGCAAATTTTTTAAAAAAACTACACGCATTTTTTTCACTTTGTAGGAGCTCGATATTGAATCTATTGTATATCGATAATTTTGGATCTCCAAGGTTTGAAATTCCATCCTGTGGTATCCCTCTAAGTCTTCTTTGCAACCCCACAAGTCAGACCAAGATTGGAGTCTTCATAAAAGAGTTATGGCTGATCTAACATAGTGGCCTAATTATAGACTGTTTCAGTAGTGTGGACATATACGGAGTGCCCCGTGTCACTGTCAACCTTCAGCCCTAAAATTTGTACATGACAAGCTGTAGTCTGTGCAATTTCAGCCACTTTTAACATAAACCAAATCTGATTCCTGAAACGAAAGTTATGAATATTTTCCCTAGGTCACCTGTTTGAGACAAAATTTTGGAGCCTGCAAAAACCCTAACTTCCCTGGATCATATCTCCGAAAATATAGTGAACCAAGCTCGGAAATTTTTACACCAATTTCACCTAGATTTCAAATCCTTGTGGTACAAATTTCCACTTCTGAAACCTCATAGAAAATAATTTATAGCGAAAATGCCAAGATTACCTGTTTGAAGAAGTGAAACCCTAGAAAGCTCTAATACCAAATGTTATGCAACCAACTCACAAAATAGAAGAAGAGATAGATCAACGACTTCAAAATTAGCATCTTTGAGAGCGAAAACTCCTTTACATTACACAAATGAATAATTATTAGATGCTTCAAATGAAAAAACCTCCTTTCTATATATAGGAGTCTAAGGGGTCACAATATAATCAAAGTCATCATAACAATAATAATGTAAGGGCACAACAATAACAAGAATGAGATTTTATGGGGCACAATAAAAATAATATGGGGACTACATGCGCACAAAAATAACAATAAGGGAGCTACACTGAAAATAATAGGGAGGGAATACACTAGTGTTATAGGGACCTAACATGAAGTCCTTATCCTCGTGTCAAGAATTGAGTCTTCTCGCAAATCATTTAAATATTCAGGAAAAAAAATTCTATAGATGGAATATGAACATTCTCTTCTTGATCACCAACCATTGGAGGCTCATACAATCTCAAGTTTTCCACATTCACGAAAGAATAATTTTGCATGTAAGGTCGAAAATCCAATCGGAAAGCATTGTTAGCAATCTTCTCCAAGACTTTGAAAGGACCATATTTGATTGGCTTGATCTTTTTACCTTCACCTTGTAGTCTTTCCTTGTTGATGCATAACCAAACTCGATCTCCCACTCGGAAATCATGATCAACCCAATACTTGGCATGTCTTACTTTGTACTTGGCTTTTCTTTTCTCTATTTGTTCTTGTACCCTTTGATGCACTAGTTGAATTTTTTCAATGAAATTCTTTGCTTTGTCCATATCACTATGTCCATCTGCTGCAATACCTTTACCAAAGATGAAATCCAAAGGATACTTTGGAAAATTACCCAAACAAGCTTAAAATGAAGATACTTTTGTAGATGAATGCTTTGCACGATTGTAAGCATGTTAGATGTAATGAAAATGCTCATCCCAAATTTTAGGATGATTATCACAATATCCTCAAAGGAGACACACTATTGTTTTGTTCACTACTTATATATAGTCTTTGGCTTGTAAATGAAATGTGGTGCTCTTCTTAAACTTTGTGTCCATTAGTTCCCATAAACTTGACCAAAACTTCCCAAAAAATTGAGAATCTCGATCATAAATAATAGAACTAAGTAACCCAAAGTGAACCCATACATTTTGGAAGAACATTCTTTCATTTTGTTCAGTTGTATCCTATTTCTTACATGGCATCAACGCACACATTTTGCTGAAACGGTCCACAACAACATATAGATAATCATGACCTTTCCTAGACATTGGTAGTCATCCAACAAAATACATAGAAATACTTTCCCAAGGATGAGGAAGGAATAGGGAGTGGAGTATACAAACCCAATTTCCTATTACTTGTCTTGCTAGTAGCACACATGGAATATCCTCTCACATATCTTGAAACGATTTAATTCATGCGATCTAATAACAGTATCTCTGAATTTAAGCAATTGTTTTGCCTACACCAAAGTGACCAGCAATAAGAGAAGTGTGGGCTTCCATTATGAAACTAATTCTTTCACACTATGGAACACATAACTTTCCAATATGATACAATAAATTGTTATGAAAATGATAATCCAACTCTTCAACATGACTACCTTCACTCAAAGTTGCATAAACATCTTTAAAATCTTCATTTTGAGCATATTGTTCAATATAAATTTCATGCATGATTTAGTTATGTTTATGAATAACATATGCATTAACAATAGGTCTGGATAACATATCTACAACTTTTTTTTATATACTTTTCTTATACCTTATTACCAAATGAAATTTCTGTAGGAATCCCATCCACCTGAAATGTATAGCTTGTTGTAGCTTGGTTTGTGATTGTAAATGTTGGAAAGGTTGATGGTCAGTATGAATAATAGTTTATTTTCCCATCAAATAATTCTTCCATTTCTCACTCTTTGTACCAAATCATACAATTATTTATCATAAGTTGGACAGTTAATTACTGCATTGGTAAAGGTTTTAGAATGATAACAAATTGACTTATCGTATTGCATCAAAACTTCTCGCATAGCATATTCACTTGCATCAGTTTGAATTTCAAATGGCTACTTAAGATTTGGAAGTGCTAAAATTGGTGTTGTACTAATTTTCTCTTTCAAAGTGTCAAAGTATTTATGCTCCTTGCCTCCCCACTAAAAGACCTATTTCACACTTTTCAAATCATGTAATGGTGTTGCAATGAGTGAGATGTTAGCGAAAAATTTTCTCCAATATTGGGTTACTCCCAAAAAGCTCCTAACTTTTGTTACATTGTTGGGTTTAGGCCAATTCACAATGACATCAACTTTTTGGGGATCAATCTTCAATTCGCCCCCTCCCACAATATGAGCCAAATAAACCAAAGAGATTTTCCAAAATTCACATTTAGACATCTTTAAATACAAATTTGCCTTTTCCAAGACATATCAAACCTATTTCACATGCTTGACATGCTCTTCACAAGTCTTACTGAAAATTAGAATATCATCTAAGTATACTATGACAAAATCATCAAGGAATGGTCGTAAAACATCATTCACAACTCTCATGAATGTCACAAGTGCATTGCAAATCCAAAACAATATCACTAACCATTCAAACTAACCTTTTTTGTCTTGAAAGTAGTTTTCCAAATAATATCTTTAGCAATCCTTATCTGATGATAATCGCTTCTCAAATCTAACTTAGTAAAGTAAACAACTTCCTTTAACTGGCCAAGCAAATCATTAATGCGAGGAAGAGGATAATGATTATTTACCGTGATCTTGTTCAAAGCTCGGAAATCCACACACATGCATCATGTACCATCTTTCTTTGGAACCAAAACAATAGGATACCCACAAGGAGATGTGCTAGGCTTGATCACCCCTTGTCAAGTAGCTCTTGAATTTGCTTCTTGATCTTTGGATTCTCCAAAACTGACATTCTATACATGCTAATATTTGGAAGTGGTGCATCTTGCTGCAAGTGAATCTCATGTTGGATTCCTCTTTTTGGAGGTAACCTTTTAGGTTCCTGAAACATCTTGTCATAACTGTTAACAATTTCAACCAATTCATGCTTGATTTTAGAATCACATCAAGTGAAAGCTTCAGATTCAGTAGTATCTTTAGCTTTAATCATCAACAACACAAAATTATTACTAGCATTTGCAGGCCTTTTCATTTGATCAACACTAACAAAAGATAAGTTCATCTTCTTGCGATGTGCTCTAACAATATACTCAACTCCATATTTAAAAGATGATGTTTTTTCTCACAAATATAGAATACGGATTTTTGGTCATATAAGTATGGACTTCCTCAAACAATTCTACAAATATCAAGTGGTAAAACATCAAACTCTACCTCATCTATAAAGTTAGTAGTGATGGAATATTTTAGTTTACATTTTCTTATCACTCGTAATTTTGCAACATACCCAACCCAAAGGGTAAGGTTTAGTATGAGGTGTAGTTTCTATATTAAGTTTCTTCACAATTGCTTTAGAGATAAGATTGACGTGGGATCCACTATCAAATAATGTATCAACTTTTATATGTTTTATATTGACCCTGATATGAAAAACATCACTTCTTTCCTTATCATTTTGAGATTGAATAGGCTTACTAGAAGAACTAGTACTAGCATTAGAATTTATACTCATTCCCATGGTTGTGATTTTGGTTTCATCACCTGAATCAAATCCTAGATCTTGTTGAGTTTTAGCAGTATACTTTTGTTTCCACTTATTATTGAACTTCTTTGGTCTCATTTCTAGATATAATTTCCAACAGTGGTCCTCATCATGGCCTTCTTTTGAACAATTGTTATAGGTAAGTTTTCCTCCATCTATCTTGATTGTAGCATTATTTTTTCCTTTTCCTTTAAACTTCCCCCTTCCTTTGTCTCCTTATTTGAAAGTTTTCTTGCTAGTCTCCTGAGGAACATTCTTGCATCTTAATTCTAAATGAGTTTCCTAAACACATACTTCATCTAGATTTCTTGGATTAAGAAAAAGTATAATATGCTCAAATAAATATATAATCCACCTATGAATTTAAGGAGAGTATCTTGTGAACGCAAATCAACACCTAAGATTAAAGCTCTTCTTCTAAATTCTTGTGTGTAACTTTGGACACTCTGACCTTTAGCTTGTCTAAAAATTTTCCAATTCATAATTTCTTTTTGCATGTAAGCTAATGGATAAAATTTCCTTCTTAATGCAACTATAAAATCATTCCAAGAAGAGATAATTTTACCACTTCTATTCAAATCTTCTTGAGTTTTGGCCTCCCATCAGATAAGGGTTTCACTTTCCAAGTGAAGAGAAGCAAGCTAGATATTTACGACATCATCATTGATCTTTTAAATCCTACAATAGACTTGAATTTAACGAACCCAATTATCCAACTTTTCAGCATTTACTTCCCCATTGTACACATGCAATTTTAAATTGACATCAAACTTAATCAAAGGAGACTTAGCATGTACTTTTGGAGATGGAGGAGGAGCAGGTCTATGAGATGGAGAAGGTGAAGAAGCAAGTGAGGATGGAGGTGTAGATGGAAGTGAAGGAGGAGGTGGAGGCTTGCTCCCATCACCACCATTACCTTTTGGATGATTAGAACTTTCTCCTTGCAACATTGTTATCCTCTCATTGGAGAACACTTTCACCATCTCATATGTATCATGGACATCTTTTATAAAATATCTCTCATCCTCAGATGTCAACTCCTGTCCTTCTTCATGTGCCATGACTGGTGGATTTTGTGACCTCCTTGAACCAATTTGAGGATTTTTGTTCTTCAAGCGCTCCTCCTCTTTCCAATTTAAACCTTGTAATCATTCAAGAAAACACTTGCAAAAATTTCAAAGCTTTACAACAACCATGATCTGATACCAAACTAATCTAAAATAAAAAATTGAAGGTTTCATGTAAAGTTTTGCAAGCTAGTTTATGTCTTATGGGCAATGGATCGATATTGCTAAAGCACACAAACTAAGTTAAATTTTGTAGATTTTAATAGTGAAAAATAGACAACAAGAAGTAACACAAAACAACAATTTAATGATGGAGTTCACCCCTCTTGGGCTACATCTCAAGGTATAACTTCCAATGTCGTCCCTTTAAATTATATGCTCAAATTTGAAACTACATCAACATACAATACTCAAATTGCAAAAATAACATTGTTATTGTGTCCAAAACAACCAAAATCCCTTGTTTGAGCTCTTCTTGGGCTCAAAAAGGCTGAAAAGTGGCCATGTTAGGTCTCCTTATTCATTTCTCTACTAATTGTTCTGTAAATTCATCCTTCTATAAAAAATGAAAATGAAATTTCGCTTTGGTGGTCTTGTATAGTGACAATTTCGCAACACTAGGTGGTGGGTTCATCCACAAAACCCATTGTG
Source organism: Pinus taeda (assembly GCA_000404065.3). Classification (NCBI taxonomy): domain Eukaryota; kingdom Viridiplantae; phylum Streptophyta; class Pinopsida; order Pinales; family Pinaceae; genus Pinus; species Pinus taeda. The sequence goes on from APFE031398839.1 coordinate 28,655, forward strand.
TCGGGTGAAATTTTTTGGATGAATATTTGAGCCCCGTGCCCCTATTCTACCCTATGGTCAATCACGTGGCATATAATATAATCATGGGTCACATGCCATGGGAAACACGCCCCAGCAGCCTCGCTCTTGGTCGTGTAATATTGAATAGGGTCGCATGAAGGGTGCCACATGCCCACCCCTATAAAGTTTCTATCGTATGTTATGTGGTGTCAATAAAACCCAAGGCTAGGGCCTCACACCTTGCCCCTTCTTGCCTTTCTACACGGTCACATAACAACATACGACTTGGTGGCACAATGATATAGTGGTTGGTTAGTTCATGGGAGGTCATGGGGTCAACCCCACAAAGGTCTATCAATCCCTAAACAAAAATTTTGGCACCAAATACTAAGCTACGTGGTGGCCTTCCATAAGGCCAGGTGGTGGCCTTTCATTGGGCCATGTGATTGTCTATGCTTAGCCCCCAAACAAATTCATCTTCCAATATAAACATGCCTCTTGTCCTCACGGGATTAGCCTATCTGACAACTGTACTTCCCAGTCAGCTTGCTGACATCAGCACCACATCATCATACAGTCTTCCCAGTCAACCCTGCAAGTTGACTTGTTAGTTGTTTGTCAAAAATTTTAGAATGTGATAACTTCCTCATTAGGTGTTGGATTGAGGTGATTCAAGCGTCATTTGAATCAGAATTATGAGATCTACAATTTGACATCAGTTTTAGGAGAGTTTTAGCACTTTAATTTTTGAGAATATTTTTTATCCCTTGGATCATTCCAATCCCTGAAGGCTTGAGATTGGACCTATCAATAAAATATACTACACCATCTATGTTTTCATCAAATTGTTCAAAATCTTCTCTCTAAAACATCATGTGGCAAGTGGCACCTGTGTCACGCAGTTATGTGTCTCTCCAAGAAGCAAATGCGATGTTAAACACATACTCATTAAACCAATATTATAGTGAGAAACAACATAATGAGAAGATTATGGTGCACTACCTTTTGCTTGTTATAAATAGTTTTATTTTTCTTCTTCTTATTTGATCTTCTCCCATGTAATTTTGCATGTTTTGGCTTCATGTCCTTTTCTTCCACAATGGACACAATGTAGATTTTGTCTCTTTGTCTGATTTTGTCTACCCCCCTGCCATTTTGTCTAAAGTTATTTCTCCCATGTCCTATTTTGCCTCTATCTCCTTTGGAAAAATATCCCTTTCCTTTCTAGGAAACACATATAGTTTCTTGAGTGGATTGTGATGTTTTCTTCTTCTTTCTAAAGGTGTTTTCTCTTTCTACAACCTTCGCAACCAGGTGTCAAATATTATGTTTTTTATCTAGAAACTTGCATACAGAGATTCAATGTAGTGAGATTAGGTATGATAGAGGGTCTTTATGAAGGTTGTGAGAGGAAGATCAATATTTACTTTGGTGGCATCAATGACATGCATTATAGCTTTGATTTTTTAGGCTAGTTTCTTGTGATCATCATCTTTCAGTTCAAGATTTAAAATCTTCACAAGAAATTGTATGAATTCTAATTGTGAATGAGAATCATATATATCTTTTAACTTCTTAAGTAAACCATATGAACCAATGATTAAGACAATGTGTTTTCTTACCTCCTCACTTATTGTAGCATGGATGAGGGAAAAAGCTTTCTTGTCCTTTCTCTTCCAAATGGAAATTTATTTGGCAGATGCAGACTTCACTAGTGCTTCCTCCTTCAGCTTCACTTTTGATTCATCATCATCATCATCGTCATTTTCTACAACTTATCCTTTGCATAATACATCCCTTAAATAATTAAATATAAGTGTGCTCTTTATCTTTCTAAGCCACTTTGCATAATTTTCCTTACCAATTAAAACTACACCAACTATGGAAATTAGTGAATGCATTTTTCATTTAACAATACTTGAACAACTTCTAGATTTTATTTTCACTCTTTAACTTTCTTTAAATTTTATCAACCTTTAGACATTATTATTCCAAAACCTCATCTTTTGATATGTATCACATTTAAAAATTCTTGAAAATGAAACATAAATTTTTTTCTTTACATAAAAATATCCCTTCTTTAATTTTTGTTTATTATTTTTTAAATAAAAATTAAAAAACTCTCCCCAACCACAACATTTGGAATTGTCATTCATGCTCATCTAGAATAGTTCATAGTTATGACTGACATTCATGCTCATACCACTCCTATTGGCTACAGAGAAGGCTTAGGGGTATTTTTTCCTTTTTGAGTTCATGTTGGTCTATGACGATCCATTCAACAGAAGGGAATAAAATTACTAAAAAACTAGCACTGCTCGTTGAAGAGAAGCCAATGAATTTCAGAAATATTTTGGTTGAATACAACATCTAATTTCACATCAAGTGTGATTTCACAAACAACCTCTAGAGATGATGCAAAACATATATGAATCTTCAAATCTTCACAAAGAAGGGTGGTGCACAAAACTTGATGGAATCACCTACGTTGTCAATCTAGATGGATGAGCATGGTGTTGCACAAAACTTTAAGGAGTCACCATCTATGTCAATATACATGGATGAGAACACAATCCAGCCATGGGTTCCTTCCTTCCCATTCAACCACCCTTCCAAATGAACTAGTTACTTATGGAGCTAGTTTCACTCCTTATTATAATTACAAGAATCCAAATTACATTTAAGTTGTTGGCCTTATGATGCATGTGTTGTCCTTGATGGAAACTCACTTATCACAAAACAAGTGTATGGTAACTAGATGAACCCACAAGTCAGTGCAGAAGTGACAAAATGATGGAACAAAATAACAGAATGATGGGACAAAGGTTTACAAATCAGAATCAAGAGTTTGATAAAGGTGACTATTTGAAGATCTATACACAGGTTCATCAAGGCCAAGTCGCATATACACGTAGGTACAAAGAAGCAAAGTCGTAGGAGAATATTTGAAGATATATACACGAGTTCGTCAAGGCCAATTCACGTATACATGATGATTTAGTGAAGAAAATCTGCGTACAGTTTTTGCACCACGGTATTCTAAATACTAGGGGTCTTTACCATGGTATTGGTCCATAGTAATGAGCTCAAGAACGGATATTGATCTCGTCAAATATTACCACTGGCACTAGTGTAGTTTTGACCCGTGGTATTGTATAAGGACTAAAATATATAAGGAGGTGAAGATCAAAGTGCTAAGTGTGCATGTGAAATGGTTTTTGATGAAAACTTTAATCTGAAGTATATTTTAATTATAAGGGCCATAACTGACACATAGATCTAGATTAGTTATGCACCGATGAATACAATGACGGATAAGGATCATGAGACCTTAAATGAATTTACATTGTATGATCTATTCATGGATGGACTAGATCTAAGTATTGGTGCATGTTTTTATCTCTAAATATTATTATGTCAGTATTTCTAAGGTTCTGAAGAGCTGCACAATTTTAGGTCAAAATTTGCATATCTATACATAGGTTGGTCTCGGTGAAGTTGTGTATACACACGGTTAACTTCTTCAAAGTCACCTATATAAAGGAAGGGTTTATGCTTATAAATGACCGATCAACCCGATCAATATTTTTGTTTCTCTGTTGTTTGTCAACGATGTCCTCATGTTGATTTGGGTTGAGTGATAATGTCTGAAGTAGAACTGATTACATGGTGAAGTTGAATTTGGTTACATGTTGATTGGTTGAAAAGATTATTGATGATGCTAACTGTATGAGGATTCTGTAAGCTAACAAAATATTTTAGAATATCTCTAGTCAACTCTGTGTCTGATTCAGAATTACAAATTTTCATTTTTCAGTATATTAAGATCTATAGGCAAGTTTCTCTACAAGAAACGTGTATACACGCGGGTTGCCTTAAGGGAAGTAGCATATACATTTGGCATATGAATGATCAAGGTTGCAGTTGATTCTGTGTGTCGATGTAGTATTTTGAGTTCAGTTTTGTGTTACGTTTACAGTGATCTCACTATGATGTTTGAATTAATTTGGTGTTTGGTTCAGTTGATCTACAAGTTGTGATGTATTAAAGCAAGTGGATCCAATCTGAAAATTTATGAAACGTGGTCCATGTATTTTGCTGAGGGTTCGATCCTTCAGTGAGGAAGTCAAATCTTCCTGTCGGTAGTAGCTGGTAATCAAATCAGGGGGTTGGAGCTCCCTTCTAGTAGGAGTTGGAGAACAAGTGAAGGTTGTAGCCTTCAACGAGTGGGTTTTTGCGTATTGGTATGGGTCTGCACTAGTACAAGGATGTAAGAAGTTTTTGATATTAATGCGTTTGAAGACTGAGATGAAAACAACGGTGGTTTTCTCCCACATTGGGTTTCCACATTAAATCCTAGTGTTCATATATGTTTCTTATGTGTGATACGTTATTCTGTTCTTACTGCACTTGTTTACTTGTTATTAAATGCCTAATAAAATCTCTTACATTCAGGTTCAAGTTTAACATATAAAGAATTAGTTTTTTTATAAGTTTACTAATCAATGCTAGTTTATTTTAAAAAAATTGTGTACATACACAAGTTAGGTTTAGTAAAGTCACGTATACATTTCAAAAAACAAAATTATTATTGTGATTTTTTTAAAAATACTAATTCACCTCCCCTACTCTCAATATGTTTCCCAACAATTGGTATTAGAGTAGGTCCTTCAAAAAAAGTTTGATCGCTTGAAGGAAGATCTCACAAGATGAGTAATCAAGAAGGAATGACATCTATCAAACCACCAGTCTTCAACGGAAATAATTTTATATATTGGAAGACAAGAACCAGTTCCTATATTCAGTCCCTTGGAGTAGATGTTTTGGAAATTGTGGAAGGAGGTTACCAATATCCAACCATAGTTCCCATTGATGCAACAAAAAAGAATATTTATGAAACCAATGCCAAAGTTGTCAATGCATTATTGGGAAATCTGACAGAAATAAAAATTGTCAAAGTTATGTAGTTAAACACTGCAAAATAAATATGGGACAAAATCATTAAAAGCTATGAAGGTGATTCCAAGGTAGAAATTGCTAAACTCCAAACTCTCAGAATTTAATATGAAACTCTCATAATGCATAATGATGAAAGTATTGTTAGTTTCTTTCTACGTATAGATGAGATTGTAAATCACATGAAAAATGTGGGTGAAGAAATAAAGGACATTATTTTAGTATAGAAAATCTTAGGATCTCTAACTCCTAAATTCAATTCAAAAGTGTCTGCCATTGAATAGAAGCAGGATCAGCAGACTCTTACTATTGTTCAACTTCATAAGATCCTGACTGCTTTTGAAATAAGGAAATTTGGTCCCTCGAAAGTTAGAGAAGTTGTATTTAAAGCATCTACAAAAGGAAAAGAAAAGGAAGAACACAAGGAATCAGGATATATATTAGAAGAAGATGAGGTGAACTTTGTAAAGAAACTTCAACTATGCATTGGAAGGTTCAGAGGTAAGATTCCCTTCAAATATTTTTCTTTTGGTAGAGTTGTTCATTATCCTGCTAAATGTCCTCACAATGACAAAGGGAAGGATAATGCAAAAGGTAATAGGAGACAGTTCGACAATAGAATAAGTTATTATACTCATGGAGATAGTGATGCCTTTTCAAATAGTGAAGAAGGAGAATCTGATCAAGATCTTAAATTACCCATGGCTTTTGAGAAAAATACTAATGAGTCTAACGATAAATTTGTGGATGCTTTAGAGGAAAAAGATTTATTTGAAGAAATTACTCAACTCAAGATTTTATTGGAAGAAAACAAAGTAATCATAGATATATTAAAGCATCAACTCATAGAAAAGGAAAAGCATAATGAGAAGTTAGAACGTGAAGTAGTAAGTCTAAGAAAGGAACTTAAGAAAATAAAAACTTTGAATCTTAGATTTGGTAAAGGATCTGAAACCTTATATGAAATTATCGAGGTACAATGCTCTCCTCTTATGAAGACAGGTCTTAGAGACACTGGAGAAACATATTAAATAGAAAATTCTTCAGCCACCACTGGAAGCTATCTAAATGCAGCAAAAACCAGTCAGTAAAGCTTTAGTAATGCAACAAAAACCAGTCAGCAAAGCTTCAATCCTCAACAAAAGAATAAATACATTCCATGGGTAAATCATGTTCACTCTAATCCAAGGATGAAAAACAAAAAAAGCACCAGTAAAAAGGTAAACAACACCAAAATATTCTATGATCACAAAAATTTCTTCTTTAATGGACAATGTTTCTCATGTCATAATTTTTGTCATAAGGCTGCTCAATGTGTTGCATACAAAACCATCATGACTAGAGAAGTAAGAAAACAAAGGAATGAGACATGAGTCAAGAAGAACACTTATAATAACTTCTCACCACTTATAGATGAAATTGAATGCTCATTTTTCAATAAATATGGACATGAAGAATCTGAATGTAGGATCAAATTACAGCCAACATCTCAAAAGGAACAAATATCAACAAACTCTAAGGTATGGAAAAGGAAGGAGCTACAATCTAAAAGTTGTGGCATCACATTGTTTGTAGAAGGACAAGAAAATTAAAGGTATATTGATAGCGAATGCTCAAAACACATGACAGGTGATCAAGATAAACGTATTTCATACAATACTTTAGAGAAAGAAAAGAATGTCACTTTTGGAAATGTCTCACCTACTGTCATTAAGGGTAAAGGTTCTAATTTTCTAAAAGAAAAGGTTAGAGATATTAATGTTATGCATGTTGATGGATTAAATCATAACCTATTGAGTTTTATACAAATGTGTGACCAAGGAAATGAGGTGGTATTCCTATCAAAAGAATGTGTGGTTAGTGAATTGACACAAGAAAGACCATAATAAAAGGAACAAGAACCCTAAGAAATTTGTATATATTGAAAGGTGGCCAAGAACAATGTTACCTAGGCAAGGAAGAGGAAAAATGGTTATGACATAGAAGGTTGGGACATCTAAGCTTCTCTCAAATAAGAAAATCAAGCAGGCTCAAAGCTATTCATGATCTACCCAACATCAACGTATCAAAAAGTACCGTATGTAATTCATGTCAATTCAGTAAGAAAAACAGAGTTCAATTCAATGCCAAAGAAGGATCATCAAGCAAGCCTCTTTAACTTATACATACTGATTTGTGTGGACCATGAAGGAAAAAGTTACCTCGTGGAAAACAATACTATATCTTATTCATTGATGACTTTTCTAGAATGTGTTGGATTGGTTTATTGAAACAAAAAGATGAAGCATTTGATAAATTTAAAGTTTTAAAAGCATTAGTTGAAAATGAATTACATCCAAAAATCAAATTCCTCAGATCTAACTAAGGAGGAGAATACATATCAGATGAATTTTTTGATTTCTATGAGCAACATGGCATAAAAGACAATTTTCTGCAACTAAAACTCCTCAACAAAATTGCATGGAAAAAAGAATTAATATAATTGTTCAAAAAATGGCTCATGTTATGCTTAATGATTCTGCAACTCCTGAAACCTTCTAGGGTGAAGCTGTACATACCATAGTAAATATTCTCAACAAGGCTCATGTTCGTGTGAATAGTGATAAAACTTTGTATGAACTTTTGTATGGTAAGCCTCCCACTATAAATCATTTTAGAGTTTTTGGAAGAAAATGTTTCATAAAAAATAATGATGAAAAACTTGGCAAGTTTGAAGCTAGAGCAGATGAAGGAATACTTCTCGGTTACTCATATAGAAGCAAAGGATACAAATGTTACAATAAGAAACTTTGAAAATTTGTTGAATGCATTGATGTTGTGATTGATGAAGCAAGCACAGGTCCCAAAAAGGTAACATCGAAGAAAGAGGATGATGATGATGAATGTTGTCCGACATCAACTTGCAATGATATAGAAGAAGAAACTAATGAAGCAACATAAGAAGACACATTAGAAAAAGAAAAGTCTTCATCCAGGTATGTTCAAAAGAATCATCTAGAAACTCAAATTCTAGGAGAAAAGGAATCTGCAGTACAAACAAGAATAACCCTTGTAGGATCTTCTAGTTATATAGATTTATTATCCACCATTGAAACACAAAATTTTAATCAAGCACGTAAAGATGAATGTTGGGTTTTAGGCCATGAATGAAGAACTTGATCAAATTGAAAAGAATGATACTTGGGAATTGGTTCCAAGGCCTCATGATAAAAATGTTATTGGGACAAAATGGATATTCAAAAATAAGTTGAATGAAAATTGAGAGGTCATTAGGAACAAGTTAGACATGTTTGTAAAGGTAATGCTCAACAAGAAGGTATAGACTTTGAAAAAACATTTGTATCAGTAGCAAGTCTTGAAGCCATAAGAATGTTTCTTGCATTTTCAAGTTTTCAAAATTTCAAAGTTTATCAAATGGATGTAAAATGTGCTTTCCTTAATAGAGATCTAGAAGAAGAAGTATATATTGAACAACCAGAAGGATTCATTTTGGGGAATGATGAAAACCTTGTATGCAAACTCAAAAAGGATTTATATGTGCTAAAACAAGCTCTGTGGACATGGTATTATCGTCTTGACAAATATCTTCAACAATAAGGTTTCACAAAAGGATCCACAGACAACAACTTGTACACAAAAATTGAGGGCGATAAACTGCTAATTATTGTTGTTTATGTTGATGATATGATCTTTGGTAGGAGTTAAGAATCTATGAGTCAAAACTTTGCTTCTGTTATGCAACAAGAATTTGAAATGTATTTACTTGGGGAACTAACCTATTTTCTTGGTCTACAAGTGCAACAAGAAAAAGATGGCATATTTCTCTCACAAACAAAATATCTCAAGCAAATTCTGAAGAAGTATGGTATGAAAGATTGCAAACATGTATGTACTCCCATGATGACAGGATGTAGCTTCAGTTCTAATGATGATTCTACCATAGTAAACCAACCAGAGTACAAGTATATGATTGGAAGTTTGATTTATCTAACAAGTACCAGACCAAATATCATGAATGTTTTTGGGATTGTTGGACGTTTCCAAGCCAATCCAAAGAAATCATATCTTTAGGAAGTAAAGAGAATATTCAAATATCTCCAAGGAAACCAATACTTTGGTCTACGGTATCCTAAAGATGCAGATCTTAACCTTCATGCACACACAAATGCGGATTGGGCAGGAAATGTTGATGACTGGAAGAGCACTAGTGGAGGTGCATTTTACATGGGGCCCCGATTGGTATCTTGGTTCAGCAAGAAACAAAGTTCCATTGTCTTACCTATAACGGAAGCAGAATATGTGGCCACTGCATCTTATTGCACACAACTTCTCTGGATGATGCAAACATTACAAGATATACAAATCAAATTTTCTCCACCCATATCCATCCTAAGTGATAATACAAGTGTTATTAGTATTTCAAAAAATCTTGTTATGCACTCCAAGACCAAGTATATTCCTATTATGTACCACTTTCTACGAGAATGAGTGCTTGAGAAAAAGGTTAAATTGGAGTATGTTCCTTCCAAAGAACAAATTTCTGATATATTTACTAAACCTATTCCCAAAGAAGCATTTGAATATCTCATATAGAAACTAGGAGTTGTCTCTGCCTCATCTTGCTGTTAATCTAGTTTGCTTAGTCTATAGGTGAAAATTCAAAAGGTTGCTTTCTAAACGCGGGTTTCATGAAGTAGATTCGTGTATATACGCGAGTTTCTTTACAGGCAGTTGCGTATGTTTTTCTCTGATAGAAAAACAATGGGACAAACTCAAGTTCAATCTTTGACGTGCTTTTGAAAGCTATGATTTGAATTTTCTTGGTCTGGTATTGATGGGTACAATCTGTTGATATGGTATTGAGTTATGTTCTTCTCATTGTTATTTATCTTATTGATGAAGATGCTTTGATAAATGAGTTTTTGAAAATGAACAGGTACCACGGATTTAGGGGAAGGATTAGCCTTGCAGAATATAATGCATTGTTGGCATTATGGCTACTAAATTATGTTACTATTAAGATCTTTTGGTCTCAGTTATTAATGTCATATTTTTCATTTGATGTAAAGGTCATGTGGAGACCTATGATGTAATAATTGTAATATTTAATCGTGTATGGACTTTGGAGGACATGTCAAATATGTAACCCCACTTGGTTGGGTGGTAGTGTCAAAATTATAATCCCACTTGGTTGGGTGGTTGAGTAAAATATGTATCCCAAATTGGTTGGGTGATTTATGTAAGTATGAGTCCTTGGTGATAGTAAGGTCATACTCAATTGAGTTATAGAGTCATGTTCTTCATTTGAAAAAATTATTGAAGATTCAACATGTGCTCAGGGGGAGCATGGACAGTTAGTGAAAATATGATCCAAAGGGGGAGCTTTGGTCCACCCTTTGGCCTTGATTTCAAAGGGGGGGGAGTATCTTGGTGTTTGAATAATGGTTAGTTGATGTATCCAACATGTTTCTATGGGTTTAGGTGATCAACACCAACATGGTTTCCATTAATTCCAAAGGGGGAGATTGTTGGCATTATGATGCATGTGTTGTCCTTGATGGAAAATCACTTGTCACAAAACTATGGTAACTAGATGAATCCATAGGTCAATTCAGAAGTGATATAACATCACATATTTCATTCAAAAATTTCAAACTACTCGAAAAAATTTCCTAGAGTTCGAAGTAATGGAAAACCTCATGCTGGGAAATGACTACACTCGGTTGGGGAATCTATGGCTTCAAAGTCAAATTTCAAGTAAAAAGGATGGGGAATATGGTTTTGGGCATATCTTTTAGCTAATTCCCATATTTATAACACCTAATCTACCATCTAGATTCAATCTCTCGTTATAGAGGTGCATGCACACAAAAATAATGAATCACACCACCTTCTGCCTTACTCTACTTGTAGAATACATCTAGCTTTTATTCATGCAATAATAACATAAATATTCCAACATGGATGCCTAATCACTTTGGAAATATTATGAACCTACAAAATGTAATCATTGATAGAGGTACGAGGACCCGAAGTGTTCATCCCAAGAGACTAGAAGAATCCAATCACCAACATTAAATCTTGGTTTAATATAACATAAAAAAAAAAAAATTTTAAAAAAAAAATTTGAATGGGCACTACATTTCTCTTGAGTATTTTCATGCTACAAGTAACATCAATTTGTGTAATAGGAACTACTTTCAACACCTAAATGTAAAATTCTCTTCGAGAAATGTAGGTGGTTGAGGGCACAGTTAAAGGCAATGTTATCCTTGAATCAACATGTTCCGTACATCTGACAAAACTCTGTCTAAAACACAAATAAAATTTCCTACCAATAAATCCTTATTAAAACATGTTAACTAAGGCTATCCAAAGAACATGGAAGGCATTGTACATGCAAAGGTTGGAAACTTTTGTCCCTAAAAATTGCATCCATGTTTACCTGAATACATCTTTCTACAAGGAGTATGTCCTTATGAGTGACATTTTGGTGAAAAAAGCATGTATTTATAGCAAAGGGATAAAGATACATAAGGAAGAGAGATATAGACCCATTTTAATTCTAATATTAGTAAAAGACAATCAAAATACAAAACCTGAAAGATTGGTGAAGTTTTAGGCAGGTAGATTTGCAAGCATTGAAGATTTTCCTAGATCATCAATACTTTTCTTAGTTAAAGACAAGGTTGCGAAAAGAATTTACTCTGGCCAACGATATGTCATTGTCTAATTTCCCTTACTGAGGGCTCGATTTGTTAGAAATTGTAACAAAAAAGGCTCAATTTTACTTGTGCCTTAGTCAAATTGAGTAATTCAATTTTCCACACCAGCAAGATAGCTTAGATTGTATTTAGCTTGAGTGACATGGCCTTGTTACTTAGTTAGATTAAAAAAATCGATTTGGTAGGCTTCGAGTAGAGTTGTGCATGTAGTGATTGCTAAAATTTAGAAATCTAGTTCAATTATTTCCAATTGAACTCAGTTAACTAAGTTCTAGTTATTAATTGAGTCAATTGAAGATTAATTGAGTAGTAGAATTGTTGTTAACACACAAATCTCTTAGTTAAACTAGTCAACCAGCTAAAAATGGCCTAGACATGCATGGAATTCGAATTGCCTAGATGGAGTGGAGGAAAAGGCATATTGTAATCATTAATTGTATAGTAGATGAGTGTACAGGCTTGGAAATTAAGCAAGTGATCTATTCCTTGGGAATTTCAAAAGGAAATAGGGAATTACCCTATTATTTAAGAGTTCAATTTCTTCGGAATTGCAAAAGGAAATATGAGGAAGCTAAAGGATTGAATTGGATAAGTGTTGGCCATAGCAGGATAGTCAATAGGAGAATAGGTTTATAGTGTAGGTTGTGCTTCAGAGTTGAAGCAAGACATTGTAATAGTTTCTCATTCTCATCTAATTAATGAAAAGCAATGGAGGAGTTTTTCCCAGTTGGATTCCCTTGTAAATCATTGTGTTCTTATGGTTTTGGTAGTTGCATGTGTTTCTAAATTGTGATTTCCATTCTGCAAAATTGTAGAGGAAATTTGTAATATCTTTTTTTTTATTTCGAATTTATCAAAAGTATCAAATTTATATTAATTTCCAAATAGTATCAAAGCTCAAAATCACAATAGAAGCTAGTCAATAGATCCTCTCCCTCAGAAATTTTGATTTGCAAATTCAATGAAGTAGTTTTTCTTCCATGTAGGAATTTCAACGGATTGAGATTGGAGTATGCCTTGGAGGGAACCTCAAATTTCATAGCTTGGAAGGCTAAGATGGAAGTTATATTCGGTGATAATGGAGTGTTGGAATACACCAAAACTCACATTCCAAAACCAACAGTATCGGATGCACAACGGTTAACCCAGTGGAAGAAGGATACTGCAAAAGCTATGAGGATAATCTTGGAGAGTGTGAGAGACCACATAGTCTTTAATATACATGGAAAAGAAACTCCATTTTCTAAGTGGAATACCCTCATTGAGTTATTCGAAAATGGTAGTGATGCGAGGAAATTTGCATTGAGGGACAAGCTCAAAATATCCGATTGCAAAAAAATGAAACCATTCCACATTACCTCTCCAGATTCACTCAGGTTTGAGATGAATTTGGAGGAGTAGGAGAAAATGTGTCACCTTCTTAGCTAGTGATCCTAGCTCTCGTAGGCCTTCCTAAATCCTATCACACCTACCAAGACTCTGTAAATGAAAGGGACAAATTACCAAATTGGGAAATAATTTGGTATGATTTGGTGAAGGAATAAATTCGAAGGAACACTAGAGATGGAGTAACATCCAAAGCTAAGGAGGAAGATAATTTTTCCTTGGTTGGGAAGAACAATAAAGCTAAGGGAAATAATCTTGAAAGGAAGCCAAAGTCCAGCTAGAACAATGGCAAAAAGAAGGACCTAAGAAAGATAAAATGTTTTGACTTCCATGAATAGGAGCACTATAATACAAAGTGTTTGCACAAGAATTCTAACAAGAAGCCTTCAGGAGCAACAAGAGGTAAAGAACTTGCCTCACAATTCTAATTAGACTTCACCCAAATTACATTTATGACCAACACTGTAATGGGGAGATTATAGTACCTAGATTTAGGCACCTCGTTCCATATGACAAGATGTAAATAATTATTTAGTAACCTAGAGCAGAAGGATCTCCAGATGCACATAGAACTTGGAGATGATGGGAGGTACAATACCAAAGGAATTGGAACTATAACATTAAGAGGGAGTTAGGCTCCCATCTTCATCTGAAAGATGATATGTATGTGCCTAGGTTGAAGAAGAATTTTATCTTTGTAGTTATATTGGAGGATAGAGGTTATGATGTTGTTTTCAGTGATGGGAAATCCTTTCTGAGACATGTAGCTATAGGGAAGGTGAATCATATTGGAGTTAGAGTGAAAAATATCTAAAAATTTGAGGTGGAAACTTGCACTACATTGAGTAGCAAGGTAGAAAAGGTGCAGAGTTAAGATGTTGGAGAACTCTTACATAGGCGCATGGGACACTTACACAATGGGACCTTAAAAATCATGTAGCGGATTACCACTAGTCTTCTGAAATGCACCCTTGACCAACATGATGTCTACAAGGTATGCACATTGGGGAAATATTTCAAATCTACCTTTCAGGGTTGAGATAGTAGATATGGAGCAATCTTGGAGTGAGTCCACTTTGATGTATGTGGACCATTTTCTACAGCCTCTACAACAAAACATAGGTATTATGTAATTTTTGTTGATGATTTTTCTAGAAAATATTGGATTTTCTTCATGAGGAAAAAGAATGTGTAATAACCCTCATGAAAATTCCATGTAAAAATATATAAGGCCACGGTCAATCGGACATGTATTCCAAGCTAAATAGTGGGGGAAACATTCTAATTGGTGTTGATTCAGTTTATTATGGCTAAGGAAATTGGCAAATGCAATGGATAAGGTTTTGGAAAGGCATGAAGAATTAATTGACATTTTATTTAACAAAATAATGGAACTTAGGAAAAAAGGAAGGGGAAAGGTCACAGGTTGCAGTGAGGAGAAAAATGAAGGAAAATAATGGAAAATGAAGAAAATAGAGGCATCATTAATAAAAAGGCTTCTGAGGGTCAGTAGGCAAGACTTGATCAATTCAATTTTGGAGCTCTCTCATTATTCTCTCTCTCTCTCTCTCTCTCTCTCTCTCTTACTCTTGGAGCAAGAAGGCAAAGGAATAGCAGGAAATCACAATAGGGCAACGGGATTAGCAACTACAACAATTTTTCTTGTCGGTATTGATTTGCATGTATGTTTTTCTCACTAGTTTTTGCATGCATGGCACATGCATGTGGTTTATTGGTTATGATCTGTCACTAGCATGGAGGATTGCCTAGATTGACAGTGGATTTTCCTAGCCTTGCCATTTCTAGGATAGCCATGGAGATTGTGGTTTTATTTCCTTGTTTTTTTTTGGTTGGTTCTCATGTTTCCTTAGCTTGATTTGAGTTATTAGTTCTTGAAAGCCCTGGTTGGAAAAATGCTCTTGAAGCCCTGTAACAACTTGGGTTGAGTTACTAGTCTTGGAAGCCCTGGTTGGAAAAATGTTGTGGAAGCCCTGTAATAACTTGGGTTGAGTTACTATTTTTGGAAAACATGGTTGGAAAAATGCTCTAGAACCCCTTGGTGGGATGAGTTACTAGTCCTGAAAGTCCTGGTTGGACAAACACACTAGAATCCCGTAAAATCTTGTGGGTTGAGTTACTAGTCCTAGAAGCCTTGGTTGGAAAAGAACTCTGGATCCTGGTGGCAGTTGTGGGTTGAGTTACTAGTCCTGGGATCTAGGCTAGAAAAACAACTCTAGAGCCCTGGAAGGTTGGGATAGAGACTAATCGGATGATGGTTTTGGTGATGTCTGTCTGTGAGGTGGAATCACTGTTTTTTGGGTTGAGGTGGATAGCCTTTGGAAGCCCTAGATAGTTTTTGATTGATGTGTTCTATGAGATCCCACATTCATGCTTGGAATATGGAATGAGGGTGAATGGCTAAAGAGAGATTTGGCTCAACCATTATACAGTCAGGTGGAACATGGAAGCCCCATCCTGGGTTTGGATTTTGTATCATTAATGAAAGGTTATTTCCGCTTGAAATTTCTATGAGTATTATGATGGACTATATGTGGTGTATATGGTTGTGATTTCATTGATAATTTTTGTTGGAATTATGATACAGGTGTTATCCTTGATGGCAACTCACTCAGATGATAGATCACATTGCAGCAAGTCAATAACAAAGAATTAATGATCAAACTACAAAGAATGAAGAAAAAAGAGGTATACGCAGGTTCACCTTGACAAAAGAGCATATACATGCAGGTTAACTGACCAAAAGGCATGTATAACGTACACACACACTTTCACAGAAGGAAAAGCATGCATATCTTGGAAAAATAAGTTTTGGTCCAAGGTATTTGGTCCATGGTATTTTGATCCATGGTATTAGTCCAAGGTATCTGGTCTGAGATGTTGACCCTAGGTATTTGGTCCAAGGTATTGGTCCTAAGTGGTATTGGTCCATGGTATTGAGAAAGTCTTACAACTATAAAAGGAGGAGAAGATCATTAGGCCAAGGTGTGCAAGTATTGAATATCTAATGTAGTGTGAGATACAGTATGCATGTTATGGGTTTGTGATGCTTTTCTTTATCTGAACCAATGATCCACCTATGTGGATGATAGTGGATGATGGATCGGGATCTAAGGCTTGGAATGTATTATCATTATGTGGTTTGATCATGGATAGACTAGATCTAAATACTGTCGCATATTTTAATCTATAAATGTTATGGTCTAGGTATGACTGATGTCTAGAACAGCTGCAAAGTTATGAGTAAATATTTTTAGATCTGTATGCAGGTTCACTTTGGAAAAAGCATGTATATACACTAGTTTGGCTCATCATAGTAGTGTATACATTATGAGATGTGATATTTGAAGTTGTTGTTGGTTCTAGTGGTTGTTGTTGAGTTCCTGGGTTCTTCTCTATGTTCTAGTGACTATGTTTTGATGACAGGTTTCATTGATTCAATTGTTGGGTGATTTAGAGATTAATGATGCAGGTGTAGTTGATGGTTGTATTGCAATGGTGATTGATTTTGTGCTTCAATGTTGTTGATGGGTCCAATGTGAAAATTGGATGAAACGTGGCCTTCGAATTATGGTGTTGTGTTCCAAGAATATCCAGTCTGAAAATTTATGAAACCTAGTCCCTGGAGGAAGAGATAAGGTCGTAGCCTTCTGTAGGCCAGTGCCTACGTACTGGTAAACATATTAGCCAGTAAAAGAGCCAGGGGATTGGAGCTTCCTTCCAGTAGCAGCTAGAAAACGAGTGAAGGTTGGAGCCTTCAATAAGTTGGTGCCTACGTACTAGTAAACAGATCAGCTAGTACAAGAGCTAGGGAGTTGTAGCTCCCTTCCAATAGAAGCTAGAGAATGAGAGAAGGTTGTAGCCTTCTGTAGGTGGGTACTTGGGTACTGGTATGAGTCTACACCAGTATAATATTGTAAACAAGTTTTCCTTATATTAAAGAAAACAATAGCAGGTGGTTTTTGTCCCGCATTGGGTTTCCACCTTAAAACTTGGTGTTCATGTGTGTTTCTTATGTGTGATGGTCTGTTTTGTTTTTACTACACCTGGTTACTGTTTATATGGTTAATGAAGTTCTTATGCACTGATTAAAGATCAACATATGATGAATTAACTGAATCATAAGTTTGTTGGATATACGATAGTTGCCTTAAACATAGTTGCGTGTACACGCAAGTTCCCTTAATTGAAGTAGCGCATATGAATATGATTATGGAAATGAAAAAGTTATTGATTTGCTAATACTAATTCACCCCCCTCTCTCAATATGATTTCCAACAATTGGTATCAAAGTAGGTCCTTTGACAGAAGCTTGATTGCTTGAAGGAGATTTGTAGAACAATGGGAAATAAGCTAAAGAAGAAAGTGCCTCAGAAGAAGAAAACAACTCAAAGGAACAGTGACAGCAGGAGAGACGATTAGCCGTTAGGTGGATGGAAGTATTCAGATTCTAAATCACCTCAGATTGAAGATGAACAAGAAAATGAAGCATTAGATAAAATCATAGATCAACAAGATCTATTTAAAAGTGAGTGTGCCCTCAAAGAAGAAGTTACCAGATTAAAAGCTCAGCTGGAGTGTGCCTTCAAAGTACGTCAAATGCTGCAGGATGAAGTGATATCATTAAAAAATAAGCAGAATGAAGAACTACCTCAAGCAGATAAAGAACAAAAAAATGATATTCTCAAACTAAGCCAACAAGTGGAAGAAGGACAAAAGGCTGAAGAAATCTTGAAAAAGCAATATCTGGAAAAGGAAGAACAACATCAGGTTGAGGTAAATATCTTAAAAGGTAAACTAGAAGAAAAGGATAAACTATTACAAATTCATGATAGTACTAAGATTTTAGATAATACTCTTAGTAGTCAAAGGCCTCCCACCACCAAAACTGGTCTTGGTTTTCATGAATCTGTTGAAGGTGAATCTAGCTCATAAGGTGAAGCAAGGAGCTCTAATGCAAAATCTGAAATGCTCAACAAGGAGATGAGAGGTCAACCCCATCAACAACCAAGGAAAGGAAGTCTTCAAAGAAAATATTTTACTCCTAACTATGGAAGTGATAGAGGGTTATTTCTGCCGATGAATAATGTTGAATGTTTCATATGTCATAATTTTGGACATGTTGCAGCCAAATGTAGAAGTAGAATGGTTCAAGACCGTCACATAGAAAGTTCATCATGTTCCAGGTACTTTAAGGGATATTGTTTTTCTTGCAATATGTTTGGTCACAAAGCCATTGACTACTATAGACGAAATATGAAACATGTAAGATGTTATGCATGTAACAAGCTTGGACATATAGCAAAGGAATGCAGGAGAAGATTTTGGCCACCATAACAAAAGGAGAAAACTTCATCATAGTCAAAGATATGGAAGAAGAAGGAAATATAGTCTAACAAATGTGGCATGGCACAGTGTACAAACATAACAGACTCACGGGGAGATGAAAGTGTGAAACCTCAGTGTTCTAAATCGCATATGCAAGTTTCATGAAAACAAGTCACGTATATATGCGAGTTCAAAGCTGCACAGTCATGTATATGTTAGTTTGAGGAAAAGCAGTGGGACAGACTCAGGAAAAGGGGCCTGATATGGTTCAGTCAATTATCTACTTTGTTTGATGATGGTTACAATCTACTGATGATGTGTGGAAATGTGTTGGTACTCATAAGATGTTATTTATAAGTTCTTTTTGTTGATAACTTGATGTATATCTGATTGATGATGATGCTTCTTACTGATATATGCAATGATCAGATCTGACAGTGGATAGGTGGAACAGGTTCAGGGGGAGAACATACTATGCTTCGAATAAAGCATTGTTGGCATTATGGTTAGAAGTATTTGGTGATGATGCTTATGTGGATAAATGATACATCTTGCTATGTCAAAATCTCAGATGATACTTGGGGTCACATTGTTGGGATTCAGATCAGATTCGCGGATGATTACTTAAGTGGCATATTATTGTTGATTGGCCAAGAGAATCGTGTTATTTCAGGTTACAGGTCTGGATGTTGTTGAAAAATGCTTATGGTGCAGATCATATATGGTGTATGATAGTTGCTGATGACTATCATGGTCTTATTTAGATTGTTGATATTTGTTATAAAAGTCATGTATATCATTTGATGTAAAGGTCATGCAAAGACCTAATTTGTATGTATGGGATGGATGATGTAATATTTCTTGTTTTTGTCATGTATAAACAATTGGTATATCCCCACTTGGTTGGGAGATGGATGTATGTAAGAGTCATTGCTGATAGGAAGGTCATACTCACATAGTTGAGTTTTTGAAAAATATTTTTACAGACTCTGCATGTGCTCAGGGGGAGCATGGAAGAATTGGTACATCTTAGCATGTACAAAGGGGGAGCTCAATCAGATATTTCAGCATGTACTCAGAGGGAGTATGGATAGCATAATGTATATCAAAGGGAGAGTGACTTGGTATGGTTGTTGCCATCAAGTCCAAAGGGGGAGATTGTTGGCATTATGATACAGGTGTTGTCCTTGATGGCAACTCACTCAGATGATAGATCATAGTGCAGCAGGTCAATAATAAAGAATTAATGATCAGATTACAAAGAATGAAGAAAAAAGAGGTATACTTAGGTTCACCTTGGCAAAGGAGCATATACACGCGGGTTAACAGACCAAAAGGCGTGTATAATGTACACACACACTTTTACAGAAGGAAAAGCACGTATATCTTGGAAAACTAAGTTTTGATCCAAGGTATTTGGTCCATGGCATTTTGATCCATGGTATTGGTCCAAGGTATCTGGTCTGAGGTGTTGACCCTAGGTATTTGGTCCAAGGTATTGGTCCTAAGTAGTATTGGTCCATGGTATTGAGAAAGGCCTACAAACTACAAAAGGAGGAGAAAAACATTAGGCCAAGGTGTGCAAGTATTGAATATCTAATGTAGTGTGAGATTGATTATGTAGGTTATGGGTTTGTGATGCTTTGCTTGATCTGAACCAAGGATGAACCTATGTGGATGATGATGGATGATGGACCGGGATCTTAAGGCTTGGAATGTATTATCATTATGTGGTTTGATCATGGATACACTATATCTAAATACTGACACATATTTTATTCTATAAAAGTTATGATCTGGGTATGACTAATGTCTGGAATAGTTGCAAAGTTATGAGTAAATATTTGCAGATACATACGCAGGTTCGCTTTGCAAAAAGTGTGTATACACACTGGTTTGGTTCATCAAAGTAGTGTATACATTATGAGATTTGATATTTGAGGTTGTTGTTGGTTCTAGTGGTTGTTGCAGAGTTTTGGGTTCTGCTTTGTGTTCTGGTGACTGTGTTTTGATGACAGGTTTCAGTGATTCAATTGTTGGGTGATTCAAAGATTGATGATGCAGGTGTAGCTGATGGTTGTATTGCAATGGTGATTGATTTTGTGCTTCAATGTTGTTGATGGGTCTAGTATGAAAATTGGATGAAACGTGGCCTTCAGATTATGGTGTTGTGTTCTAGGAGTATCCAGTCTGAAAATTTATGAAACGTTGTCAGAGGAAGAGAGAAGTTTGTAGCCTTCTATAGGTTGGTGCCTACGTAGTGGTAAAATATCAGCCAGTACAAGAGCCAGGGGGTTGGATTTCCCTTCCAGTAGCAGCTAGAAAACGAGTGAAGATTGGAGCCTTTAGTAGGCCAGCGCCTACATAGTTGTAAACAGATCGGCTAGTACAAGAGCTAGGGGGTTGTAGCTCCCTTCCAGTAGAAGCTGGAGAACGAGATAAGGTTGTAGCCTTCTGCAGGTGGGTGCTTTCATACTAGTATGATTCTGCACCAGTACAAGATTGTAAACAGGTTTTTCTTATATTAAAGAAAACAACAACAGGTGGGTTTTGTCCCGCATTGGGTTTCCACCTTAAACCTTGGTGCTCATGTGTGTTTCTTATGTGTGATGGTCTGTTCTATTTTTACTGCACCTAGTTACTGTTTATATGGTTAATGAAGTTCTGATGCACTGATTAAAGATCAACATATGATGAATTAACTTAATCATAAGTTTGTTGGATATACGCTAGTTGCCTAAAACACAGTTTCGTGTACACGCAAGTTCCCTTAACTGAAGTAGCATATATAAATCTGATTATGGAAATGAAAAAGTTATTGATTTTCTAATATTGATTCACCCCCCCTCCTTCTCAGTATTATTTCCAACAATTTTGTCCCTATTATGCTTTTTATTTATATGTTTTATGGCAACATCCATATATGGATTTCATCATATTTTTACTTCTAGTTGAATGATCAATGTATCTATGACCTAATAGATGGAATGGTAGTTAAAGTCATAAGGAAAAAATGCTTCATGGTGAATCGCAGATAATTATGAGGCCCTTATGCTCAGATCAATTATTTACACTTGTAGGTTGCATATTTACTAAGTGTTTGACAAAATGTTTGTTATGGCTAGTAGGTGTCAAGTCAAGGTCTTGAAAAAGTTTTTTCTCTAGTAATGTCATTTCCTTGTTATTTTACTGACTTGAAGAGATGGTTCAATTCTAGGGAGTGACCTGGGCTCTTAGCCTGAAAAAGTGTCTCAAATCCCATAGTCACTGGAATAGTACTGAAAAATTGGGTCTCTGGCAAGCAAGCCTATGAGAGCGACTATAGGGTTACATTCGCATGCATGCCTTATCATGGGAGTGACTTTGGGTTTAATTCATCTAAATGCTAGGTTAACTCAGGGGTTTTCCACCTAGAATGGTGGATTAGCTACTAGGGGTCCTAAAGCACCTGAGGGAGGTCTGTGTGTTGTGTTTCCATTGATTCCATTTCCTTAAAATTACCTAGGAGTTTGAGTCATATCATAGTAGCCTCTTGTTAGATGTTTACCCTGGTTGGAGGGTTGCTTAGGTAGATGTGGGAGGAGGGTGTTACGGAATGAAGTGTTTTCCAAATTTATTGAATTCAAAGCATTGGTTGAAAAGGATACTAGTCAGAAATTGAAAGCTCTGAGAAGTGATAATGGAAGAGAATTCATTTCTAACACCTTCGAGAACTTTGGTGCCAAGGAGGTTATTAGAAGAGAACTGATAGCACCCCATAACCCACAAAAAAAATTGCGTGGATGAAATTAAGAAAAGAAGCATAGTGGGAGAAATAAAAGGCATGCTACATGATCAAGGGCTGTCATTACATCTATGGGCAGAAACATGCAACACCAAGTTTATTTGCAGAATAGGAGCCCTCATAGAGTACTTGGCATGATGACACCCGAAGAACATTTCTTCTAGGAGGAAACCAGATGTATATCATTTTCAAATTGTTGGATCTATTGTGTATTGTCATGTAAATTGGACCCTATGACTAAGATGGGGGTATTTATAGGATACACAGAGACTCCACATAATTATAAGGTGTATTTTCTCTCACTTAAGGTGACAGTAGTGAGGAGAGATGTCAAATTTGATGAGGAGAAGGCTATGAGCTGATCTCTAGAAGGAGATATGAGTATCCCACTCAAGGAGCAACTTCTAGTTCATAAGGAAGAGCCACAGACAGAGCTTCAAGACCTTGTGGAGCAGCCACAAGTGGAGGAGCAGACAGAAGGTCGAGTGAAGGCACCCACTCAAAAGGTATCTTCCAAAGAGGAGAGGAAGAGAACCAGAGAAGCTAACATATTGGTGCAAAATAAATAGGAGAATGTGGTAGCTCCTACATCTTTGTGTAGGTAGAGGAGGTCACCAGATAGATACACTGGTCATATGGATCTCATGACAAAACTCATTGATTCATAACCTTCTTCGTTTGAGGAAGAAATTTCTCAACCAGTGTGTGTTGATTCCATGGTGGAGGAGTATGACTCCATCATGAAGAAAAATGTATGGGAGGTGGTGTTGAGACCAAGGAACAAGTCAATGGTTGGTTCTAGATGGATTTACAAAGTGAAGAATGCAGTTGATGGAAGTATCGAGAAGTACAAGGCCAAATTTGTGGCCAAAGCCTTCTCACATGTAGAGGGAGTTGACTATGAGGGAACATTTTCCCTTGTGGCAAGATATTCCTCAATCAGAACCATTCTAGCATTAATTGCAGATATGGGGTGGAAGATACACCAAATGGATGTGAATACCGTCTTCCTCAATGATGTTGTTGAGGAAGAAATTTACATAGAGCAACCAAAAGGATTTGAGGCATATGAAAGGGAAACACATGTCTGTAGACTCATAAGAGCCCTTTATGGTCTCAAATAAGCGCCCTAAGCATGGTATGCCTAGATTGACACATATCTCAATGGATTGGGCTTCACCAAAAGTGAAGCAAATGCCAATCTCTATCACATTATGGTAGATGGCAAGCTTCTTATCGTATTGTATGTTGATGACTTGATGCATACAAGGGATGAGTAGTTGATCACTCAAGATGAAGGACATGGTATTGATGCATTACCTCCTTAGGTTATAAGTATGACAGGGAGATGGGGATTTATTTGTGAGTTAGGGGAATTATTCCTCTAAAATACTACCGAGATTTCATATGCAAGACTACAAGCCTATGGTCACACCTCTATATACAAATTGGAGGAAGGAGTATGGTTCTTCGGGAGAGCCAGTAGATGCTACCATCTACAAATAGCTTGTGGGATCCTTGGAGTATCTGGTGAGCACAAGGCTAGACATATTATATACAGCTAATTAGTTGATTCAAGCCATGGTGAAGCCTACCAAGTTATATTGGAAGGCAACAAAGCATGTGTTAAGATACCTCAGAGGCACAACCGAGTATGAGTTATGGTATAGGAGGACAGATGGAGTGAAGCTCTAAGACTTCACTGATGCATATTAGGTAGAGAGTCCATTAAATAGGATAAGTACTTCAGGTGCTATCTTCAGTTTTGGTTCTGCAACTATTTCCTAGTATAGAAGGGAACAAAGGTCTGTGGCACTTAGCTCAGCAGAGGCTGAAAACATAGTTTCAATTCAAGCAAAATGTGAGGCCATATGGATGACGAAAATACTTATGGGTCTTTTCAGTTATGAGATTGATCCGACGATGATTTATTTTAATAATGAAAGTTGTATTAAACTCTTTTAGAATCTAGTATTTCATGATAGGTCCAAGCACATTGACATTAGGTACCATCACTTAGGGTTGTGTGCAAAGGAGCATTGTGATGCTACAATACATTCCAACTGAGGAGAAGGATGAAAATATCTTGACAAAGGAAATGTCAAGAGGAAAATTTGAATTCCATAGGCGTAAGATAAGGATGGTTCAAAATCTCTCTCTTGATAAGAGGGATTTTTATAAATTGTAGCAAGAAAGGCTCAATTTGACTTGTGCATTAGCAAAATTGAGTAATTCGATTTTCTACATCTATAGGATGACTTGGATTGGAGTTAGCTTGAGTGTCATAGCCTTTTCACTTAGTTAGATCAACAAATTCGAGTTTCTAGGCTTGTAGTAGAGTTGGGTATGTAGTGATTTCTAAAATTTAGCAATCTAGTTCAATTATTTTCAGTTGAACTTAGTTAACTAAGATCTAGCCATTAATTGAGCTAGTTCAAGGTGAGTTGAGTAGTATAACTATCGTTAACTCACTAATTCTCAGATAAAGTAGTCAATCAGCTAAAAATAGCCCAGACATCCATATAATTTGAATTTCCTAGCTGTAGTGGAGGAAAAGGCACATTGTGATCATTAATTGTATACTATTTGAGTGTACATGCTTGGAAATTAAGCAAGTGATCTATTCCTTGGGAATTGTGCAAGGAAATAGGGAATTCCCCTATTATTTAGGAGCTCAATTTATCTTGAACTATACAAGGAAATAGTAGAAAGTTGGAGGCTTGAATTCGCTAAGTGTTGGCTAGAGTAGAACAATTAGCAGGAGAACAGGTTTACAGTGCAGGGTGTACTTCAAAGTTGAATAAATACATTGTTATAGTTTATAATCTGATTAATGAAAAGCAATGGAGGGTTTTTCCCCATTGGGTTCCTGTGTAAATCATTGTGTTCTTGTGGTTTTGATGATTGCATGTCATTGCATGTGTTTCTAAATTTTGGTTTCCATTCCGCATAATTGTAGAGGAAATTTGTAATCTCTTGTTTTTAGTTCAAATTCATAAATATTAGTGAATTATATTAATTTCTACATTATTCCCTAAGAATATTTGTAAGGGATTTATTCTCTCATTGATCTTGATACTAAAATGTCTCTTTACTCCGACAATGATAACACTGAGCGACTAATTTGGGGATTTCCACTTACTTCTGAACCAAAGTTTGGGCTACACTGTAAGCTTCTTTGCAACCCAATCACCCCCATGCTAGACTCTAGAGCCTGAGTAGGCTTCTTAAGACCTGAAATAACGTTTTCCATTAACTCAAGAGTTTCTAATCGCAAAGAGGTCACACAGTGAAGTTGAACCACCCCCTCATTCTTGCCTTTGTGTACCACCTATTCTTCCGCCTGTAGATCAACCATCCTCCCCCTAGTACCTCCCTCGAATTTTTCTAGCCCCCCCACCTTTCCTTCTTTGTGAGCTCTACCTTAAAAATAAAAATCTCCCCCTCCTTATTGATTTGCGAGTCTAGCCCAAAACTAGTGAGCCAAGCAATTGTTTCCCAACTATCCATCCTCTCCAAAGCTTTATGTTAGTTAGCCTTGTCATTACTAATTAATTTATGTCTTCTTACCAAGTCTTGCAAGCCAATCCCTATGATTCCACTTTCCCCCTTGCTTGTCATTTGTCCCCAAGCAAAGTCCTCAACTCTAGAAGTTTGTGTCCCAAACTCAACTTTTTTATTTAATTAAATTTGTAATGCTTAAAATAAGAGAGACATGTAATCAGGTTATTACACCATTCAATGTCATGTTTCCTAAACACTGAAGTTCCATGCATAATGTGACATCTCGAAATATATTGTAATTAGTTATTTTAATTCTTATATAATAGGGAATCAATAGAGGTCATTCATTCTTATTTCCACCATAAGATCTCATTTCTAAAACTAAAGCATATAAGCGGGGAGAAAATATAAAAACGACTTACATTAACAACCCAAAAAGTGCCATAATTATTTTAAGTGGATTGCAATTACAAGGATATAACTAATTGTCTTCCAATCACCATTAAATATATAAATTGTCTTCCAATTACAAAAAATGTCCTCCAATTACACAAGAAGACAAATATCATCTCCCAATCATAAAAGAAAAGGGAACAACAATTTTCTTCTAATTTTACAACAATATAAAAAATTATTCGAGAAGATAAAAATTGTTTTCCAAGTCCTCAACTAGAGAATAGTTTTCTTCAAATTACTCAAATTTCCTTCTTTTCTTTTTTCCTACAAGGTTCATGGACCCCAAAAAATAATGACTTCTATGTTCACGAAATATGTGTACTAGGTAGATCCACCCTGAAGGGATAACTTCTTACTAGATCAACCACAAAGCTTGACCTCGAGGATGTCAAGATAATTGAACCTGTGACCTCCTAATATAAAGGTGCTTTAATGACGAGGACTTGACCAATTGAGCTAACCCTCAAGGCTACTAAAATTTCCCTCTATTTACATACGAGATAAAAAATTGATTTCCAATAACACAAGAGGAAAACGATCTTATTTCTAATTATGCAAAAAATAATACCAAGTATTTACATAATTATTTATATTCTATACTTTCTTTCTATATTTTTATTTGAAAGTTGGGCGAGTGGCAAGCAAGTGAATTGGAGAAAACATCTGGTGGAAAAATTTATGCATGCCCTCTCATGAATGCTCATCCATTGCTCAAAATACACATAAATTGTTGACACTAATTTCCACAACCATAAATTTCTTACCTGCCTTCTTCTCTCACCTTCTCATGTTTTCTAGACCTTGGAAATACTACACACACATTTAGGAACATGTGTGTGCTTTTGAGACATTAATTTTTACCGTTATCTTCTATTTTTTGTCCTTCTTCCTTCTATGCCTATCTCTCTCCCACTTCCATTTATTTTTCTATCTCCATCCCTTTCTCTCTCCCTCACTCCTCATTCTCTATCCCATTCCCCATCACTCTCTCTCTCACACACTTCTTTTCTATATCTCTCTCCCTCTCTCTCCACCCTTCAACTTTGTCTCTATCTCCCTCCCTCTCTCCTCTCTATATCTCCCTCCTCACTCCTTCTCTCTTTATCTCCCCACAACCTCTCTCTATTTCTATCTACATATTTTCCACTACATCTCTCTCCTACCCTCTCTATATCTATCTCCCTCCTATCATTCTCTTTCTCTCCCTCACTCTCCCTCTCATTATCTCTGTCATCAATCTCTCTCTCTCTCTCTCTCTCTCTCTCTCACACACATACACACACACACACACACACACATCCCCCTATATCTCTATCTCTTTCTTCCCCCATATTTCCCCCTCACTTCTCTTCTCTCCCTCTCTCCTTCTCTTCTCATCTCTATCCTACCTCCCTAGTTCTTCTTTCATTCATTCCCTCACTCTCTCTATCTATATCTCTCCTCCATCACACACACTATCTCTAACTCTCTCTCTCTCCTTCCCTCACTCTCTCCTTATATCTCCCCCCATCTCTCTATCTCTCTCTTCTTCCCATTTTATCTCCCTCTATTTTTTATATATCTCCCCTCTTTCTCTCTCTCCTCCATCACACACGATATCTCTATATCTCTCTCTCTCCTTCCCTCACTCTCTCCTTATATCTCCCCCCATCTCTCTATCTCTCTCTTCTTCCCATTTTATCTCCCTCTATTTTTTATATATCTCCCCTCTTTCTCTCTCTCCTCCATCCCTCTCTCATTCTCTCTATTTCTCTCCCCCATACTCTCTCTATCTCCATATCTATATTTATCTCTACCCCCTCCATCTCTATATCTATCTCCCCACCTCTCTCCTTCTCTCACTCTCTCCCTCACTCCCTAGTTAGTATCTCTCTCCCTTTCTCCCTCATAACTATGCCTCCCTCTCCCTCTCCCTCCCCCTCTCTTTCTCTCCCTTCAGCCCTCTCTATCGCCACCCTAGTTGTATCTCTTTCTCCCTCCTCTTATTTTTCTCTCTTTCTCCCCTCTCTCTCTCTAACTACCACCCCCCACCCTCTACCCATTCTCTCTTTCCCTATCCCTACCTCTCTTCCGTAGTTACTCTTTCATAACAACCCCTTCAAAATTCTCTCTATCTCTCTCTCTACACATACACACATATATCTTCTATTCTCTCTCCCTCTATCTTCCACCTCCATCTTTATTGCTATATCCCTCTCTCTCTCTCATTCTTTGTCTCCCCTCACTCTCTCCCCCACATCAATCTCTATTTATCTCTCTCTCTCTCTCTGCATTTTTGTCTCCATGTATCTGTTTATTCCTCTCTCTCCCCCTGTCAATCTCCGAAATGCATGAAATCATCAATTTGACTCAAGCAAACTGCAAGAAAAGGCAATACCTTCCGTATGGCCAGCACCAGCGAGCTAGCAAGCTTTGTGTCATGTTATCCCCCACTCTCTTTCCGATCCAGCCAGCCAGCCATGCCATCCAGCAATCGCATAATGGGTATGGGGCCCTGGTTCTATCACCCCAACTCAACGCATAATGGATAGCTTGGGGATGGCTGACCCATCTCATCCATCCATGTCTCTTAAGTTATTATGGCTGTTTATTCTAATCTATCCGGGGCAGGTCTTCCGATGATCCCACCTACTTAGTATTCCTGGCTTCAGCATCAAAAATTGGGCAGCACTCTATCTCTATCGTCTTAGGGTGACGGGATAAAGGTAAGAAGGTTTTTCATGCCATCCATGCCATCCAGCAATCGTGAAAGCATGGGGAGCTACGACAAGTCCTCCGCTAATCGACCACCATCCATCCGGTGCTTATAAGAGAAGGAAGGGTAATTTATAAGGCTCGGCGCCAGACCAATACCAATAGGTGGTAATACATGATACCCGGAAGAATTCCTAGGGAAGGGCAGTATGTAAAGTGATTTATCTGGTGGATGCTTGTTAAGTAAAGGTCAATAGGCAAAGGTAAATCTGAAAGGTCTAAGGTGCCTAAGCAAGCAGCCAGTTTAATTACTAAGGTTTCGTTAAAGTCGTTAAAGTCAATATAAAGGTTGGTAGCAGTAGGTTGTAGCACAACCATTCCATTTATCCAGGCCTAAAGGTGCCGACCCATCCCTCCCATACATAAAAGCGTGATAATAAATAATAGGCAATGAAACAAGTCGTTTCCACGCGTACGATCCAAGGGTGGTTCCTGTGCTACTTCCATAAGCATTTCAAGGTTTCCTAGCCTAGCAATGCTGGCTGGTTGTCTTCATTCCTAAATCATATCTATAAGCTCGTTCCCCCAACTAATGATGCGCTTTAAGGCTCAACCAAAAGGGCCCTATATTATTTAGGGG
>APFE031398839.1:69856-107395 GCA_000404065.3 Pinus taeda
TATATATATTCTTTCCTTCTTTTTTATTTTCTTTTATATAGCACTTCCTATTTATATATAGAGGATGGCACAACACTGCTTAAGAGTAGGGATGGTGGAAGAAGTCTGAACATATCAATAGAAGAAAATATGCCCTTATTCTTATTCAATGATAATATGCAAAGAGAATTATGAGAATTAGGGAAGAACCAGCATGGTACAAGTAATCAATTAATTTGAGTTATAGTGAAAATAAGGATAGCAAAGTGATATAGATAGTTGTGTCTTCCCCTTTTCTAATAATTACAAAGCAATCTCATTAAAGATGATAATTTCTCTTTGATTTTCTTATTCCAATAACCTTTAAATTTTGTATCCTTGCATAAATGTTTGTATTCTTGCCTTCAAAGGATCATGAAGAGTGAAACAATATTCTCAAGAAAAAATTGTCAAAAAGTGTGTTGTTCTTTAGGAGGAACAACAAAAAAAATGCACACAAAAAGGGTGTTGTTCCTTAAAAGGAACCATCGTTGTTCCTTAGGAGGAACATCAAAAAGACAAATCCACACAAAACTGTTGTTCCTTAAGAGGAACAGCAAAAAAAACAAAAAAAATTGAACATGAAATTGTTGTTCCTTAGGAGGAACAAACACTGTTCCTTAAGAGGAACAACAGGAAAACAGATGCAAGGGGAAGCGTTGATCCTTCGAGGGAACAACATTAAAACAAACCAAAGTGAAACTGCTATTCCTTAGAAGGAACAACAACAAGAAAAAAAATGATGAAAGCATTGTTCCTTAGAAAGAACGACAGCTATTCCTTAGGAGGAATGACAACTGTTCCTCAGGAGGAACAACAACTGTTCTGTAGGAGGAACAGCGTAAAGAACTCACATACCAAACTATTGTTCCTTAGATGGAACAGTTGTTGTTCCTTTTAAAGGGAATAACAACTGTTCCTTAAATGGAACAGCGAAAACAAATGCAAATGGAACTGTTGTTCCTTAAATGGAACCATTGTTGTTCCTTACGAGGAATAGCAACTGTTCCTTAAATGGAAAAGCAGGAAGAAACACACACACAATTGTTGTTCCTGAAATGGAACAGATGTTATTCTTTAAGAGGAACAGTAGTTGTTCCTTAAATGGAACAACAGAAATACAAACACACAAGATTATTGTTCCTTACATGGAACGGTTGTTGTTCCTTAAGAGGAACAGAAGTTGTTCCTTAAATGTAACAGCAAAAATACAAACACTCGAGATTTTTGTTCCTTAAATGGAATGGTCGTTGTTCCTTAAGAGGAACAACAGATTTTCCTTAAATGGAATAGTAAAAATATAAACATGTGAGACTGTCGTTCCTCAAGAGGAACAACACACGCAAATCTACTATTGCTTAAATGGAATGGCTATTGTTCCTTAAGAGGGACAGCAGTTGTTCCTTAAATGGAACAGCAAAAAGAAAACATCCACAAAACTGTTGTTCCTTTAATGGAACAGCTGTTGTTCCTACTGTTCCTCAAATGGAACAACGTAAAGAAAACACACGCGGAACTGTTGTTCCTTAAGAGGGACAACAATTGTTCCTTAAATTGAACAACAATAAGAAAACACATTCAAGACTGTTGTTCCTTAAATGGAATAGCAATAAGAAAACGCACGTAGAACTGTTGTTCCTTGAATGGAACGACTATTGTTCCTTCAAAGGAACATCAGCTATTCCTTAAATGGAACAACATGGAAATTGTATATATAGGAGACTATTGTTCCATAAATGGAATGACAGTTGTTCCTTAGAAGGAACAGTAGTTGTTCCTTAAATGGAACAACACAAAAATAAAATAAAGAGAAAAATTGTTGCTCCTTGAATGGAATAGTTGTTGTTCCTTAAGAGGAATAGTAGTTGTTCCTTAAATGGAATAGCACGAAAATATATACAAAAAAATATAGTTTATACAAGCAAAATCAAAAGAAAAGTCTATATACGAAATTCAAAAAACAAATGAGTTGTTCAATGGATTGATGCTGAGGATGGGTTATCCTCTTCAGCGAGAATTTGCATGATGGAATCTTCCCGTAACTATTGGCAAAAGGACTCCCTGGTAAGCGGTTTGCGATACAGTCGCACTCGATGACCATTCACTTTAAAAGAATAGCCAAATCCATCAATGGTTGCCAATGTAACAGTGCCATTATCATGCACTTTTTGTATCTCATAAGGTCCTAACATCTAGTCTGGAGTTTTCCAGGGAAATCATGGAACCTGGAATCGTATAGGAGTGCCTAATCTCCTTCATGGAAAATCTTCTTTTTAATAAGGCCATCATGCCATTTCGCTCTTTGTTGTTGGATTAGTGCATTGCATTGAAGAGCAGGTAGCCTGATTTCATATAATTCATTGATTTGTTGTAACCTATTGATCTAAGCTTCATTTAAATTCAAACCCACCTCCTGGGTTGTTCTTAATGTTTGTATCTTGAATTCGATTGGGAAGATGGGTTCTTTACCAAATACTAATTGATATGGTGAATATCCCGTGGTATTTCTCCATGTTGTGCAGTATGCCCACAAGGCTTCTCGCAATCTGGAAGCCCAGTCACGTCTGTGTGATGCAACTATCTTTGTAAGTATTGCCTCAATTACCTTATTAGTACTTTCTACTTGGTCATTTTCATGTGGGTGGTATGGAGTTGTAATTTTGTGGAGAATATGGTAATTCTTCAATGTTGCAGCAATCTTGTTACCTATGAATTGTGGTCCTCCATCTGTAATTATGTCTCTCCGCAGGCCATATTGCACAAATAATTGGAAAAGAAAATGCATCATTGAATCCTTAGTATCTCTTGGTAGCGCCTCTGCCTCAACCCATTTAGTAACATATTCTGTTGCAACTAGTATGTATGTTTTTTGATTGGATGATGGGTTAATAGGGCCAATAAAATATAGTGCCCACTGCTCAAATAGCTCGATTACTAATTTCATTTTCATAGGCATCTCATCAGATTGTCCAGGGCATCTCGCCCTCTGGCAGCTATCACAGGCTTGAACAAACTTTTTATCATCTTTAAAGATAGTGGGCCAGTAATAGCCTGTTTGTAAGACTTTGTGACCAGTTCTGCGGTCTATAAAGTGTCTGTTGCACGGCCCCTCATGGCATGCTTTTAGAATGTCAAACACTTCATCTTCACGAATGCATCTTCTAATGTTCATATATGCCCCTCTGTGGAATAAGTAGCCCTCGATCCAAGAGAATCAGGTACTGCGTTGCACTATTTTTTTTCTTTCATTAGGTGTTAGGTGCTTGGGTGCTTGGGTAATTTTCCCACTGCCAAGTAATTTGCAACGTCCGCATACCATGGTGTTCTGACAGTAATAACAAATAAATGTTCATCAGGAAATTAATCCTCAACTATTACTACGTCAGTTGGCTTTGGCATTCGTGAGAGAAAATCAGCTACAGGGTTCTCTTTTCTAGGTCGATCCTTAATTGTGATATCAAATTCCTGCAAGAGAATCAACCATCTTGTCACTCTTCCATTTGTAATAGGGTTATTTGCTAGATATTTAATGGCAGAGTGATTTGTGTATAAAACTACAAGATATCTAGTTATATAATGTCTAAATTTATTTACAGCATATATTACAGCTAAAAAATCTTTTTCAATCACGGTATAGTTTAATTCAGCAAGAGATAGAATTTTGCTAATATAATATATTGCATATGGATTTTTATCTTCTTCATGTCCAAGAACTACTCCAATTGTTATGTTTGAAGCATCCGATGAAATCTGGAATGGAAAATCCCAGTTTGGGCCCCTTAGCACTGGGGCTGTTGATACAAGCCTTTTTAAATCCTCAAAAACACTGTCACATTTATCTGTCCAAATGAAATCAATATTTCCTGTTAGTGCATATAATGGTGCAAAAATCTGAGAAAAATTCTTTATAAATCTTCTGTAATAACCAGAAAATCCCAAAAAATTGTGTACCTCTGTTTGTGTGGTAGGGTTAGGTACTAATAGAATTATTTGAATTTTAGTCGGATCTACCTGTATTCTAGCTACTGAGATATAATGACCTAAGATGAGTCCCTCGGTCATCATCATGTGACACTTTTCATGGCTTACACAGAGCCTGGGGGCAATGCATATTTGCAACACTTTTTCTAATGTTTGTAATTCTCGCTCAAAGTCATCCCCATAAGGTGTGAAGTCATCCATATACACTTCGAGCCCTTCATTTATCAAATCTAAAAAAATGTTGAGTACAGCCCTCTGAAATGTGGCAGGTGCATTGCACAGCACAAAGGGTAAGACCCTGTAAGAAAATTTTCCCCAAGGGTAGGTAAAGGTAGTTTTATCTTGATCTTTAGGGGTAATCTAAATCTGATTGTTATCCACTGAAGCCATCTAGGAAAGAAAAGAATTTCTTCCTTGCCAATGTGTCTAAGACCTAGTCAATGAATGGAAGGGGAAGTGGTCTTTCTGGGTTGCTTTATTTAGTTCTCTATAGTCAACACATATCCGCCACTTTCCATTCTTTTTCGGCACCACTACTAATGGAGAGACCCACTTGCTCTCAGATATTGGGTAGATAAAGTTTACGTATAAAAGTTTTTGCAATTCAGCTTTCACAATATCCTTAAGATGGGGATTTAATCTCAGTTGGGGTTGGAGAACGGGTCTAGCATCCTTTTCTATATAGATGTGGTGCATACACAACTGGGGATCAATTCCTTTCATGTCCAGGTAATCCCATGCAAAGGCTTCTTTATATTTTCTCGGGAGTTGAACTAGCTTTTGCACTTGGTCAGCAGTCAGGTTTTTGTTAATGTTCAAAGTTTTTCCTGGCTCAATTTCTATAGTTTTTTTTGTTATAAACAAAGGTGGTTCGTATTGATTGATCATTAGTCTCTTTTAGGGGATCTTCTTCTACTTCATTATCGAATGCCGCTTTGACCATGTGACGTTTGAGATGGGATCTGGCTTCTGGTTGGTTAATGTAGGTGTTGATGATGTCATCTTTTGTTTGATCTTTAAATTCGAGAGCATCTTCTATTGTTACGGGTGATCTAATGTTTTCAGTTAGATATGATACAGGTTGTTTTCTGGTTATGATTATTGTTAAACTTGGCTGGGCAGGAAAATATAAGGCTAAATTCTTGACATTGGTTCCTCTTGTTATGGTCATGCTGCCTGTTCGGCAGCTGATATAGACATCTGCGATTGCCAACCAAGGTCTACCTAATATGAGTGGGTGTCCCTCTAATCGGTTTCCGGGATTGATGATGAGGAAGTCTGCTGGATATTCCCAGGAATCTACTGACACCATTACATCTTGTAATGTGCCTTCTGGTTTGACTACTGAGCCGTTAGCCAATTCCATCAAGGTTGTGGTTGGGTCTGGGGATGTAATGTCGAGCTTTTGGCAAGTTGTTGTGATAAGAATATTGATTGTTTCTCCTAAGTCGACTAGTACATTAGGAAAGGAGTAATCGTTTATTTGCACAGTAACTATTGGATTGCCTGGGTCCTCATATTTTATAGGTTCTTCTCTTCCTGATAGTAAATCGGATAAGGTACCGACTACATGGACAGTTGGATTTGTTGTTATTTTCCTCTTTGGATTTTTCATACATAATTCTTTAATAGTTTTTGCGTAAATTGGGATATCTTTAATATCCTGGAGGAGTGGTATTTTTATACATAAATTTTTCAATTCTCTCAGAAGATAAAAATCAGGGTGTTCTATTGGGTGAGGTATGATTAGTTGTTCTGGGAATGGAGGAGAAGATGCGGTTGCTTGTTCATGAGTTTTATGTCTAACCAGATTCTCTTCTTGTGGTGTTTTCTCTATACGTAACGGGTTTTCAATTTGAACATTTTTATCCCCCTCTATTCTATTATACGCCCAGATCTTAATTGAAGGTCA
The DNA here is from genome assembly GCA_000404065.3 of Pinus taeda. Lineage (NCBI taxonomy): Eukaryota > Viridiplantae > Streptophyta > Pinopsida > Pinales > Pinaceae > Pinus > Pinus taeda. The sequence continues at coordinate 75,768 of APFE031398839.1, forward strand.
TTACACTCCCTTAACTCAGTTTCTGGTTCTAGTCCTTCAATAATTTGCACAGACTGAACCGGTCTATTGTTGGGGTTCGGGTTGGGTTGAGCTGGGAGCTGTGATCTTAAGTTGTTTTGGGGGTTTTGTTGCAATGTATAAGGTGTTGGCAAAGTGAGTTGAGATAGGGGGATCATTCCTGTTGGCTGATTTGTAGGTTTCTGCCAGTTCGAATGCTAATTTTGACTCTACTAGGTGGAGGGTGACCATTGTGTTGAATATGCAGTATTTTTCCAAAATGGTGGACAGTAACGAAAGTTCGGCCAATTGGTTTGATTTGTTTGATTTGGCCATGGTGTCATGGGGAATGGATGTTGTGACCAGCTAGGGACAGGTGGCTAATTTTGCCACATTCCATTATATTGTTGAGCATTATACTGAGGAGGCTGAAAAGAAGAGGATGGATCAACGGGCATACCTGTTTGTCGCGATTGCCACTGGCGGCGCTGATTTAGTAGGTAAATTGGTTTTGTTTCTTCTTCTACTTCTTTGTAGACTGCTTTCAGTCCTGAGAGTGATGGCAGCTTTCTGTTGAGTGATCTTACGTACAGATGGCGCAGATTTGGACTGTATCCAGCGGGCACTCTTTGTGGCTATGCTTCTTTCTACATCTAGGACAGAATATCACCAAGTTTTGTTCTACTTCTGCTTGCTTTTGTTTGGCTTGCATAATGTCCAACTACATTGTTAGAGTCCCTAGGATATTAGTTTTGAATTCCTCTAATAGATTGTCAAGTTTTGTGTGAGTTATTCCTCCACCAGAGACTTTATTATCCCTTGTGATCATGTCGCACTCTACTGGCTTCAGTCTTGTGCTACCTCTTAAACACCTGATACACAAATTAATGATGTCAGCAAAGTTTTCCTGATATATTTCACCTTTACCCATAATTTTTAACGTTTCAATCCATTGTTCTTTCATCCCTTTAATTAATGTAGTTTTTAACACATTATCGAGCAAGGACAAAGATGCATAGGGAGATCTCTGGAGATTGTATTGAAAGCATTCTACATATTCCTCCAATGTTTCACTAGGTCTTGCTGTCATTTGAAATATCTCATCCTTTAATTCCCTAGATCTGCAATGGTCTTGATATTTCTTTATGAAAGCATTTTGCATCAGATCCCAGTCATTTATAGTGCCCCCACCTAATCCCATAAACCAGTAAGGTTGCCCATTTCAATGTGGAGGGAAATAGCTTTAGTTTTTAGGGATCGGTGATATAGTCATACCCCTGGCACAATACATCAAACTCAAACAGAAATGTGTCTGGATCTTTTGATGTCATCCCATGAAAGGTAGGAATATTCTGGAGAGGAATGGCTTTCATAGGTGCGTTAACTGTTGTGTCCACGATGGGATACTGCATTGTGGAGGTTTGAAGTATTTGTTGGTTCTGGGCCATTTGATCAAATATGTGCCAATACCCTTTTGGGATTTATAGAGAGTTGTTCCTAAGATGGCTAGAAGGGATGGGAATGAGCTTAACAACACTTCCCTAGTTTAGGACAATGAGTGTTCCTTGTTGAACTACTATCTGGGGAGATCTTGGCTCCTCAGTTTCCCCGATTTCTTCTTAAATGAACTTAACAACACTCCCTTTATCTGGGGTGTTGAGTGTTGCTGGTTGAATTATTACCTAAGGAGATCTTGGCTCCTCTTTTTCCCCTGTTTCTCCTCCTCCTTCACAGAGATTACTAGAATTTCCTTTTTGTAAGGAAATTGGGTGAGAATTTTCAATTTCTTAAAAACTCTGCTTGGTCTCTTATGTTTTGTTGTGTACCTCAGCGAAGGCTACAAATGGTGAATTTGTGGCCCGAAGGGAGCCAGTAGGTTGTCTGGAAGCAACTTTCTTAGGACCTACTGATGGCTAAGTTTCGGCTTTCTTTATGATGTCGTCTATGAAGGTTGATCGACCAAGGGTCACCGGTCCCTTAGCTTTGTCAGATTTGGGTAGTCGATTTGGATTGTTTTCAGGTTTTTTCTTCTTAGTCATACACACAACTCAAATGTTTACTTCTACCCTAAGTTCTTGACAATTTTGCTGGAAAGCGGGCAGGGGAGCAAGGCTTTTACATGCTCCATATGTAGGTTCTTACCTTCCATTTTTAATACCTAATTCTCTCCTAGCATACAAACATCAAATGTATACTACTCTTCAAAAATGGCTACACTCTCCCCGGTAGCGGCACCAAAATGTTGAGGTATAAAAGGTGTCTTTTTAACTCCTAATTATCTTCACATTAGTTATCAATCCGGGTAAGACTTTTTATTTAAAGAGTGTACACAGTGTGTGGTGGCTATTCACTCAAGAGTAATACTTCTAAATTGCAGCACATCACTTTCAAATACAAGAGTAAATGGATGTAGATAGTGAACTCAAATTACAATTAAAAGAAAGCTTAAATTGCTAACGAAACCAAACCAAACATTCATTCAAGTATCAGTCAAGAATACAGTAATAATAACTCGTTTCTCTTTTAACTGATTGATATTCCAAAAGTGTTTTCTAATCTGAACAACAGGGATCTCGGTCTAAGAGCGTAGACAGCAGTAGCCAATGCTCTTTACAGTGGAGAATCTCAAGATAACACGTTGAACTAAATTACTAAATTGGAAATAGAATTCTAAACTCAAATGATTAAAGCTGAAATCATAACAAGGAAATACTAAAAAGGTAACTAAATAACAACTTGAACCAATACTTCTACAACATGTAAAACAGAGTAAGTCTAAGAATACGAAATAGCAAAGCAATGCGATTACAATAAATGGAAATCAAACCAAACCATCACACGGCATAAATTGTAAAAGAATGATACAAGAACAGAAAGTGAATCCACCAGGGCCGGGCCCTTAGCCGCCAGTGAACACTGCCAGATTACTTCATTATGATCGAAGGAATAGCAACTATATTATATATTAATCATTTGCAAAATAGTTACAGCTAGTTCGTACTCTGTTTCAACAACGAGAGTCGGTGATCAAAGTAAAAATACAATAGTAATTTTGGAATAATCTCCCATCCCTATTATCTTTACAATCACTACCTTTTATAATGGCCAAGCGATAAGAAGGGTAAAATAGTAACAGCGATCCCTCAAGATCAAGAGATCTTGAGGGATTCGCGCAATCTTCCATCTTCAGTTAACTTCCTGTCTTTTGCGCTGATGCTATAATCTCCTTTGTTCTTATCCATAACTGCGCACTCCTATCCTTGGCTTGCTACCTATACATTGTTTCCTAGCTAGGGAACAACAGTTGTTCCATTTCGTCCTTTTCCTTTCCTTGGTTAGGGACAGCAATTGTTCCATTTCGTCTTTTTCCTGCATGAAGAAGGACAACAATCAGCTAATTTGTGATAGTAGATAATTTCCTTGTTTTCACCATAATCCTTTGATATATTATCATTTTAGGATATAAAAGGAATATAATTAAAGAAAAGAATGATGAAATAAGTAAGATATACATACATTTTCCATAGCTCAACAATTTCCACAACCATAAATTTCTTACCTACTTTCCTCTCTCACCTTCTCATGTTTGATATACCTTGGCAAGACTACACACATATTTAGGAACATGTGTGTGCTTTCGTGACATTAACTTTTTCTCATTTCCTATTGTTCATCCTTCTTCCTTCTATGCTTATATCTCTCCCACTTCCATTTATGTTTCTAGCTATGTCCCTTTCTCCCTCCCTCACTCCCTCATTCTCTCTATCATTCCCCATCACTCAGTATCACTCTTGGTTCTTTGCTATATATATATCTCTCTCTCTCTTTCACAACCCTTCAAATCTCTCTTTATCTCCTTCCCACTCTCCTCTCTATATCTCCCTCCTCATGCCTTGTCTCTTTCTCTCAACCAAAACCTCTCTCTAATTCCATTTCTCTCTCTCTCTCTCTCTCTCTCTCTCTCTCTCTCTCTCTCTCTCTAGCTTCATCTCTTTCTCCCTTCACCACTACTTTCCATCTCTCCTTCTCTCCTCATCTCTTTCCTACCTCCATAGATCCTATTTTATTCATTCCCTCAATCTCTCTATCTATGTCTCTCCTCCATCACACACATTCTCTCAACCTCTACCTTTATTCTTCCCTACCTGTCCCCTCTCTCTCACCCCTCTAGCTCCATCCTCATATCCCTCCTTATTTCCTTGTATTCCCCCCCTCTATATCTCTCTTCTTCCCACTCTCCCTCCCTCTATGCCACCCCCCTCTATCTCTCTCTTCTTCCACCTCTCTCCCTCTTTTCCCCTCTCCTCAGATTTGTTTCTATCTTCTCCCCCCTTCTTCTCTCTCCCCCCCAGTCTTTTTCTCCTATATTTCTCTCCCCCATGCCTCTCTATATCCATATATATAGTTACCTCTTATATTTGCCTCTACCCCCTCCATCTCGATCTGTATGTCCCTTCCTCTCTCCTTCTCTCACTCTCTCCCTCACTCCCTAGTATCTCTCTCCCTTTCTCCCTCACAATTATGTCCCCCTCCATCTCTCTCTCCCTCTCCCTCTCACTTTCTTTCTTTGTATTCATCCCTCTATATCACCACTCTAATTATATATCTTTTTCCCAACTCCTCCTTTTCTCCCTATCCCACTTAATCCCCTTTTCTCTCTCCTAACTACCACCCCTACTATTTGCCCCTTCTCTCTTTGTTTCTCCCTCTATCTCCCCTAAGTTCTATCTCTATATCCATATGTCTTGCACCCATCCCTCTCTCTCTTCTCCTCTCTTTCTCCCCCTATATATCCCACCTCCATATTTGTTGTTATATCCCTCCCTCTCTCACACCCCCCCTGTCAATCTCTCTTTATCTCTCTCTCTTTGCCTTTTTGTCTCCCTGTAGTCTCTTTCTCCTCTCTCTTCCTCCCCCCCCCCCCCCCTCTCCTCTCCAATCCAAAATCTATATATATATATATATATATAATGACTCCTCTTCCTCATCTCTCCTTCTCACTCCCTCTAATTTATTCTCTCTTTCCCTACAATCTAAAAAAGGTTTTTCTATAATTTAGGACCTTTAGGTTGCATTAATGGAAGGTCTTGTAATTTCAGGATAGATGAATTTTCCTAATTTAAAATATATATAAATTAATATCATTAATTCCTAAAAGATTATCTTGTGCCCAGGAGAATTTGTTTTCTATAGCCTACAACTTTATGCAACAGATACAAAAGAAGAAAAGATAGATCAAAGACTTTAAAAGTTACCTCTGAGGGGAAGCCCTCCTTACATTACATAAATCAACAATTTTGGGATATGACAAATGATAAGACCTCTTGGTATATGGAGTCAAAGGGTCACAATATAATCAGAGCCTGCATAGCAATAATAATGTAAGGGAACAACAATAACAATAGTGGCCTTCTATGAGGCACAACAATAACAATAGTGGCCTTCTATGAGGCACAACAATAACAATATGGGAAATACATGGGCACAACAATAACAATAGGAGGCTATAATAACAATAACAATAATGGGGATACACTAATATTATAGTGAACTAACATGCCTGTCTCCTTCAAAAAAGTGTTGTCCTCAATGCTTGGGTAGTTCTGGATGCTTTTGTATAAAATTCTCATCCTCCCACGTGGAATCTTTAGTGGGTAATTCTCCTACTTAATGAGATACTATGAAATTAATCGATTCTATAGTTTTTGGGTTCTTGTTTCCATGACTGCTTCAGGATCAAATATTATTTTTCCTTCTTCATCAAGTTTTGGAAATATTGTTTGAAATAGGAGCTTGTCACTGATAACATTCTTTAATCATGAAACATGCAAAACTTGGTGTACTCGGGAAGATGCAGACAACTCTAATTTGTATGCCATAGTACCTATCTTTTGGAACACATTATCAGGACCATATTACTTGGGTGATAATTTATTATCCTTCTTAGCTTGCTTGAGGGAAATTTTTTTGTATGGTTGTAGTCGTAAAAATACCCAGTCTCCTACATCAAAACTTATTTCACTACAATGTTGATTTGCCTATTATTTCATTCGATTTTATGCCAGAGTGAGGTTATCCTTTAAGGGTTGGAGAAGTTGTTGTTGATGCTCGATGTGCTCTTCCATTGCTTGAACCTTAGAATTTTCTCTTAAAGATGATGTGATGGATGGTGAATGATATCCATAAAGTTCCATAAATGGGGTCATTTTTGCTACAGTATGGAAGGAAGCATTATACAACCATTCAGCTAGAAGTAACCACTTGACCCATTGTATTTGTTAGATAGAAAGAAACAAAGATATCCTTCCAAAAATTTGTTCACTATCTTAGTTTTCCTATTAGATTGAGGATGATAAGATGAGCTATGAGCTAATTGAGTACCAAGACAATAAAATAATTTCATCCAAAAATTTCTAGTGAAGATGGGATCTACATCACTTACAATAATATCTGGGTTTACATGTAGCTTTTGAATTATTTCCATAAATGCAATAGCAAATGTACTACCTTTAAAAGGATAAGATAATGCAAAAAAGTGTGCATACTTGGTAAGTCTATCAATTACCACCATGATGACACTCTTTCCTTCAAACTTGGGTAAACCTAAGATAAAATCCATTGAGGCCTCTTCCCAATGCTGAGACGGAATGTCTAAAGGTTGTAACAAACCTGGAGGTCTTAATTGCCTAAAATTTATTTTGTTAGCAAACCAAACATTCTGTCAAAAACTTCTGAATAGAATATTTAAGACCATCCCAAAAGAAATTCCTTCTTGACCCTGTGGTAAGTTTTTAAAAATCCTGAGTGCCCTCCTAAGGGGGAGGTGTGCAATTCCAAAATAATATTTTTTTACTAGGGAATTCTTACCATAATGAATCGTTTTTCCATCTAAATGTATTAGATATGTTGGGATCTTGCTACAACTTTTGAATGAGTGTCAACACCTCTTCATCATTCTTCCATTCATCCCTTGCTTCAGTTATCCAATCAAGTTGGATAATAGAAATGACACAAAGAAATGCTTCCACATCCTCATCCTTTCTTAAGAGTGAATATGCAACAACATTTTGCTTCCCTTTTGTAGATGATTTCAAAGTCATAACCCAACATCTTTGTGACCCATTTTTGTTTCTCTTCTGAAGAAAATCTTTGTTCCAAAACATATTTAAGACTATCATGATCTGTTTTTACCTTTGAAGTGTCTTCCCAATAGGTAAGGTCACCATTTCTTTATTGCATTTAGTATTTCCAACATTTCCTTCTCATAAATAGGTTCATGTAAATACTTTCCTTTGATTGGATGACCTTCAAAAGTAATGGGTATTCCTTCTTGCATTAAAATATCACCAAATCCATTTCCCGAGGCATAACATTCCACAATAAAGGTTTTTGTGAAGTCTATAGTAGCTAAGACTGGTACTTGACACATTTCCTCTTTAATGTTCAAAGGCCTTAGTTGCTTCTAGAGTCCAAGAAAATGCATCTTTTTTAGTATTGTTGTTAGAGGTGTTGTTATTCTCACATAATTCTTAACAAACTTGTGACAATACCTTGTCAACCTGAGAAATCCTCGAAGATGCTTCATGGTTGTGGGGATTTTCCATTCCTTATGGATTTAATTTTTTTAGGGTCTACCTTAACACCTTCATGAGATACAATACAACCCAAATATTCCACCTCTTGTACTCCAAAGAAAAATTTGGAGGTTTTTGCATGTAATTGTTTCTCCTCCAATAGTTTGAGCGCCCTGACAACATGTTGAACATGATCCTTCCAAGACTTGATGTAGATTAGTATATCATCAAAAAATATTAACACAAATTTTCTAAGGAAGGTGTTGAAAATGGAATTCATCAAACCTTCAAATGTGGAACGTGCATCAGTAAGGCCAAAAGGCATAACTAAAAATTCATAATGATCCTCATCCGTTCTGATTTTTTTTCCAGAATGTCTTCAGTCCTCATTCTAACTTGATGATATCTCGAAAAAAGATCCAAAATGGTGAAGTAAATTGCTCCATGTAATTCATCCAAAAATTCATCAATGACAAGAAGGGGGAATTTATCTTTAATAATGAGCTTGTTGAGATCCCTATAATCTGAACACGTACGCCATGATCCATCCTTCTTATGCACCAATACTACTGGAGTAGAGAAAGAACTTTGACTAGGTGGAATCATACTACCCTCTAGCATTTCTACAACCATATATTCAATTTCACTCTTTTAGGCATAAGGATATTTGCAAGACCTCATGTTTGGAGGAAAACTTCCTAGAATAAAATGAATAGCATGATCATGATCAAGAATAGGTGGGAGGCCTTTGGGAGTCTCAAATACCTTGGAATGATTTTCTAAGACTTTTGTAGATCTGGAGAAATAGATGATTTCGATATTTAAACCTTTATTGAGCATAATTGTGCAATTACGCCCCATTGTTATTTTTTCAGAAGCTTTTTCATTCCATTAGAGATGATTATATTTCCTAGTTTCCCTATGATACCCCTTAATTCAACTTCCTTTCTTTCCCAAAAAGAAATCAAGAAACGTTCTTGAAAATTGAAAATATACCTCCCCTAAAGATTGTAACCATTGGGCTCCTAGTACAACATCAACACCACTCATTGGAATGGAAAACATTGGACTATTCAATAAATATTTCCCCATGGATAGTTTGATATTATGAAACTTTCCAAAGCAGTTTATATTTCCCCCATTTGCAACCATCACTTGACACTATGGTCCTGGATATAAGAAGAAATTGAATTCCTTAACTATCTTACAATGAATAAAATTACATGTGCTACCTGAATCAATCAACGTTGTTACCTTTTTCTTCTTAATATATCCTTATATCTTGAGAGTTCGAGGAGTAATAATTCCTTCCAAATTCATTACAAGATTTGGTCGGATTCATTTCTTCTTTCTTTGGGGTGGTTCTTGGTGTATATCCTCCTCTTTTGATGTTTCATGTTCCTTTTCTTCAGCACATTGTTGGGTGTGGAGCCTGATTATCTTCTTTATTCATAGGTATCACTGCATTAGACCCTAGTTCATAATGTGGCGAAAACGCTGCCCGTAATATTTGCACTGCAAGGGGGGTCCATGGGGGGTGACTGCGATCTTTGGGACCCCCCCCCCCCCCCCCCCCCGAGCTAAAAATAGATGTAAAATTTCCTTGTAAAATGTTGTAATTTTGTAGTCAATCTGGGTTATTCATTAGGCGAAGATACGATGGTAGAAGTTATGTTTAATTTAGGGTTTTTTTCCCTAGAAGGCAGCCCTTCACAGTATATGAGGGAATTACAGTGGATCTGATGTATGTTGTATCTCTTCATTTTGCTGGATAATATAAAAGGACAGACTGGCTGTTTCACCATGGACGTAGCCCAAATTGGGTGAACCTCGTATATTTGTGTCTCTCTTGTTTTATGTGTTTTTTGTGTTTATATTTTTGCAATATATTTTATGTGTTCCATTGCTCTATAATATATAATTTACTAACACACACTTATGACCTTTAGTGTATTTGTTATCACAACTGTAAAAAATCCCTTTTTCTCTTTTTTCCTCCAATTGTTGTGGTGTCAACCTTGTAGGTTGTGGAAGGCTAGGAGCAATGACACTTCCATATTTATAGTTGTTAGTAGTAGACTTCCTTTTTTCCGTAATTTTCCTTTCATATTTTCTTGCCACCTGAATACCTTCTCCAATGAATCAAGTTCCCAAAGGTGAACCTCATGTTGGATGTTATCCTTTAAAGCCCCTAATAAGAAATAAATCCTATCCTCCTCTTGGATATCAGTTACCCTGGTATTCAATTTTTGGAAGCCCTCAATGTGCTCCACCATTGAACCCTTTTGTTTGAGATTTATTAATTAACTAAAGAAGGTGTTTCTCTTGGTATCTTCATAATGTGTCATCATTTCCTCCATAAAAATTGACCAAGTGATAAGTGGTTTATGAGAACAAAGCCATCAATACCATAAAAATTGATTGGGTTCTACATATAAAGATGAAATTCCTACTTTTGTGTGTGTTTCACATCATCGATATCAAAATATTGCTCCATTTGTAGTATCCATGTTAACGGATCCTTGCCATCAAACTTCCTCATATCGATTTTTGGAACGTAGTTGGTCTTGAACCCAAAGTTAGAGTCTTTAAAGTCATTATTAGCATTTCTTTTATTCTCATCATGAGTTTCATGGAATACTCTGTCGCCATTAGGAAGCATTTCTTGTGGCAACTTTGTCAAACCTTCCATATTCGCCTTCAAACCTTCCATCTTAAGATTCATGCCATCCTTAAAATCTTCCATGTCTTCTTTTAAACCATTCTTCAACGCTTCCATTTCATTTTTGGTTACTCTTTTTGAGATCGAAGTTTGTTGCACTTGGTCTTGTAATTTTGATATATCATGTTGCATTTCTTCCTCTTCTTCATGCATCATAGTAGATCTTTCTGGTTGCTTACTAGTTGTGTCCATTTTTTTGCTTTGAGGAAATTTGGAATCAAACAACTATATCTATACTTCAATATGCCCTTTGAATCCCTTCAAACTGAATTTTCAAACAAAAGTTATGCAAATTTAAAAACAAAATACACACATTTTTCTTGATTTTTAGGAGCTCGATATTGAAATTATTGTATCTTTGTAATTTTGGCTCTGCAAGGTATTAATTTCACCCTATGTTATTCATCAGAGTCTTTTTTCCAACCCCACAAGTCATACCAAGATTTGATTGTTCAAGAAAGAGTTATGCCTAATCTCCCACGATGACCTGATTATAGACTGGTTCAACAGAGAAAACTTGTATGAAATTCCATGAGTCATTGTTTCAATATTCAACCCTAAACATAAGAAAAAAAACTATAATTTGTGGTCTTTCATTCGCTTTTTACAAAATTTAAATCCGATGCTCACAGAGAAAGTTATGACGATTTTCCCTAGGTCACATGTTTGAGATGGAATTCTAGAGCCTGTAAAAACACTAACTTCCTCTGATCATATCTTCAAAAATATAGTGAACCAAGATCCAAAATTCATACAAGATGTTCACCATTATTTCAACTCCACTTAATTGTAATTTCATCTTCTAAATCCTCGTAGAAACAAAATTTTAGCGAAATTTCCAAGATGACCTATTTGAAGAAGCAAAACTCTAGAATCCAAAGTTGTGATACCAAATGTTATGCAACCAGCTCACAAAATAGAAAAAAAGATAGATCAATGACTTAAAAAATAGCCTATTCGAGGTGGAAACATCCTTTACGTTACATAAATAAAAAATTATTGGATGATACAAATGATAAGACCTCCTTGTTATATATAGAAGTCTAAGGGGTCACAATATAATCAGAATAACAATAATAATGTAAGGGCCCAACAATAACAATAGTGGGCTTCTATGGGGCACAAAAATAACAATATGGGAAATACATGGGCACAACAATAACAATAGGGGGCTATACTAACAATATCAATAAGAGGGATACACTAGTATTATAGGGACCTAACAACTACAATTTTTGTAGCAAGATTCCATTATTTATGCACCCAAAGGTTGCATTAACTGAAACATGTGAAATATATTTTGCATGAAAAATAACACATCAATGATAGGAAAACTCAAAATTCAAATAGTTAGACACAATTTCTATAAATAAAGATTATGTATTTGTAAAGCTAATTCATTTGTCTAAATTTAATCATTTTACACAATCTTCAAATTCATTTTTTAGTTACCTATAGTAGTTCCTCCAAGTTGACAAATTGTTGTTTCTCCAAGTTTCCATTGCAACTATCATGTCATGAGGAGCCATCATTAGCTTACAGCCACCTACAACAAATAATTCTAATTGAGTAATTAAATATTTTTTCTTCTATAATTGTATCAATAATTTGTCTATAAGAATTCCATCCCAATTTTTTTCATAATTAAAAAATTGGAGGGGGTAAGCATTTTCTTTTTAATTCTACGTTTGTAATTCTATTTATTACTCTCATGATGATTTTCCCTTTACTCATTTTGAATCACCCTACATGTTTTCTTTCTAAAGTTTATGTTCTTCTCTTCAATCAATACTTTTCTATGGCTAAGAAACGATCATATTATTTTTTAAAAAGATCATTTTAAATCAAATTATAACCTTATGTTATGGTATAATTGGATGAAATACATATAAAACTATATAATTAATATTCATTGTCCAACCTTGACAATTTGATGTTTTTTTTTTGGATTTGAAAATATAAATTTTCATTTCCATGAGTAAGCTTGTGTTGGCTTGTTGGGGTCTGACCCAGTTTTGGAGTTAATTAGCCAAACAAATCCCTACACTACTGGCCCTTTCGGCAACAACCCACGAAATGCGGACTGAGGTCTCACCCGAAGCAGTATGGGAGGATGCTAGAACCAGGTTTCCGCACCCTTGAGATGTCTGAGGGGTCGATTTAGTCCAACTATGAATGGCTTTGCGTAGGTCACTTCGCGCACTTCCCTGACCTGCGAGGCCTTTGCGATCTGCTATAATCACTTTCACGCAATCCTAACCAGGGGCTAAGGTGCTTTTGCATCTCTAAGGTAGTGATCCGCACTATTTCCCCAAGTTACACCGCGAATCATACTTATCTTCTTATAATTGTTAGTTAACTTTGCGTAAACAGATAGTTTATCTTATATTCATTTAATCAACATAATCATATAAGTTTGTGCATCATATAAATAGTAAAAATGCAATTCATACCCAATATACTCAATGCATAAAATAGGAATAGATGCACAGAATTGATGTGAAACTTCTCTTTATTACTTCTCCAAAGGTTATAGAGTCGACTCGCCCTACACACTCAACTGCGGACTACTAGGCCTCTGCGCACTTAGCTGTAGAGCCTTCTCCTACTCTGCAACCCAAGACTCAACTGTACACTTAGATAAGACTCAATTCTTCACCCTTCATTCATGGTTTCATTCCTTCTCTAACTGATTTACAACTTAGAGCCTCACTTTATTTATACAATCCCATGGTCCATGGACCATGGGTAGATCTCTAAAGCCAACATTACATTACAAAAATGAGGGTGAACAACCCTATGACTCATTTACAAGCTCATGCTCTGTGCCCACAAAACGCAAAGTCTTTACATCGGATTTAGTCAAAATCTAGGCTTTAAGCCTCAAAAATTCCCTTGGGGGGTCCTGCGCCCAACAAGCCTCCAACACAAACATCGTGACTCGCCCTCGAGTCACTCTATCGGTGTGAAGATCTTCACACGGAGACCTCCCAACTCTGCCTAGACCACTGCAAGGTCGGCAGCGCATTGAGCGGCTACCTGCAATACATCTTGCACACATTGTTCAAAGACCGCAGCACTTGAACTACTTCCCTGCATCTGCTCCTGTGTTCCTTGCATCTGTGCGATCTTGGCTTCGTGCGAGGTTGTAATGATGAATGCCTCATCGATCCAAGGTTGTATGTGTGCCTTCAAAACCGCTTCCTTATGTCACACCGCGTCTACCTACTCTTCGAGCACTTTTTCCTCTTGCATCCACGCGAGCCTCTATGTAAGGGCCACCATCTATGTGGTCCCTTTTATGTCATCACACTTTTGCTACAGCTCATGCGCCTCTGTTTGTAAGCGTTGTATGTTTGGGTCCTCCTGCAGAGTGGTGTGGACTTCGAACGACTCGTCAAATAATCTGGTGCAATCCTTCACTGCATTGCTGATCTCCTCTATTCTCGTTGTAATGGCACTGGTGTGTTGTTCCCTCACCTCTGGTTGAGTTGAAGGTTGCGCCTCCATCTGCAGCTCAGCTATCTGAAGGTTCAACTCCAACTGAACGTTATCCATCTCTTCCTTCGCCTCACACACCCCTACTGCTAGCCTCCGGGTGTGCGCCTCTGCTGGGATGACCAACTCAGGGACCATCTGGCAGGATTCATCAACAACCTACACAATCTTCTAGTTTTGCGCCACTACCTCATCGTGTTGTAGGCTCAGTTGTTCCATGTTAGTTTGATGTTCACTCATCACCTAGAGGGCATGTCCCTCCCTAGCCCATAGTTCTATAGTCACTCCATCCTGCAGAACATAGAGCATCTCCTGAGGGAGCGCAACCATGTTGATCCTAAATCCCTTCAGTGCATTTACCATAGGCCTATCAGCCTTATTTTTTGTAAACAGTGCCCCCTCTGGTAGCACTATAGTGTTGGTCATGCGAGCACGCATCATTTCCTCAGCTGTGACCGTGCCTACTACGAAGTTGGTCGACAAGGTACTAACCTGAGGAGTGTGCACCTGCAACTCCTGTATATGTGCCTGGAGGGCCCCCAATACCATCTGATTTTCCTCAGTGAACTATTGGAGGGCCCCCAATACCATCTAATTTTCCTCAGTGAACTATTGGAGGGCCTCCGCAGTGATGTCATGCACCGTCTCCCCTATATCATGCAGATCCCCCTCAGTGAGGGTGATCAGGTCGAAAGAAGTCTCAAAGGCTTTTGACTTCTTCTGCGGCCCCACCTGCTCTTTCAGGCACTGGCACTTCAGCTATGTGGATGCCGCCTATGGTTCCGCACCACCTTCCTCTGTTTCGGGCCCCTGTTCAGGCAAGGGTGACTTCTGGCCCTCACGCTCCTTCTCTGTTGCCTGTTATTGTTCTTCTACTGCCTTCGCCGCATCCTGCACGGCTTGGGCCTTTGTCATTGTTGCCTTGTTCCTTCTCTTTTCTGCCAACTATGCCATTCGCAGTTTTGCCTCCTCTTTCTTCCTTTATGCAACAGACTTCTCTAATTCCAACATGGAACTGGATGGAGCATGCCACTCCAGCGACCGCAACTCAAGCACGACAAATATGACATCGTTCATGGCTAGGTAGGGGAGCTCGTTCCATTTCTTCATGGGGTCCTTAAGTGCCCTGTTATATACGTGATGGAAGTCCACCTTGAACTCCCCGAAGATCTATAGAATATTGTTGACAATGGGCAATAACTGCGGCTTGCAATTAATCCCCATTCTGATGTTCATCTCCATGAACACCCAGAATATCTTGTTGTCTCTAATCCTCTACACGTCTTTACTTGCCCATAGCAAATCATACTTCGCTACCTCTGGAAGATCCTTCGTAATCGTGGGGAACTAGTTGTCCTCAAGCAATTCCCAAGCCACCAGCACTATGGACAACAAAAGCCATGCATAATGGAAAGTCTTCCCCTGTTCCTGTGCCTCATGGTAATTTTCCAAGAACTCCTTGCACAAGTACTCTGAAAAGTTAAACTACACCCCCTCTATGCACTACGCGGCAAGTGCTACCACCGGTGCGGGCACCACATCCGTGCAGCACTTCCGCATAACCTTGCCAACCAGTATCTAGGTCATAACTCTGACTGCTTTATTGTTGATACTAGAGATCATGTACCCTCTCTTCTTCTTCTCTAGCTTGAATTTTTTCTTCATGGCCTCCACAGTGGCCAAATCGTTGCTCTTACCCTCCAAAATACGTTGGGTCCTCCCCCTTGGAAGGGAGTCGGGTAATTTTATGAATTAGGTGGTCTGTGATGGGGATGGGCTCCTCCAGCCACAAGCACCCATCATACACCAAGCAAAGCAACTGCTTGATGACAAATATAGTTATTGGGCCGCGATGGTAATGGGACACCAAGACCAGGTTTAAAAACCATGCTTTCTCTACTCTGTGCAACCACTTGTGCAGCTCCAACTCTATGACTCCTGTCGCGGTGTTTTTCTTTGGTCGCATGAGCTGCGTGGTTGCAAAGTGTGGGAATTTGTCGTGGTCCATGAGATCCCAATCTTCAAACTTTAGACCCGACACCTATCCCAAGTGCGCTCCTTCAAAAATGATATCATCGGGTAGTAGCGAAGTCTGAAGAGAGATCTTGATCTCATCTAGGTCCTTAGGCACCCTTGTCATCCCCTTCCACAGAGGAACATACGTGGGCAGCCTAGTCAGAAAGTCTACGCCCTCGATTTCTTTCTCAATTTCTTCATCCTCCTCCTCTTCAACCAGGATTTCCTCAAGGTCTTCCTCCTCCTCATCGATTTCCAAATTAATTTCTTTCCCCTTTTCTTCCATGGTCAGTTTAGTTCTCAACGGGTTGTGAGGGGACATGTGCACTGGTACCATAGGTTGCTTGTTTTTCTTGGGCCTCGTCATGCATGACGATTGGCCTGCGAGGCCTCGTCAGTGATCATTTATCCGATATCCATGGCTTCCTCTGGCGTGGTCATACTCTTGTTCCACAAATCTCTCAATGGTTCAAGTAGGTGCTCAAATAATGCCTTCGACTTCAGAATATCAAACAGATCTGGGTTCATGAATCTCTAGGCGCACAACAGCTCAATTCTCAAATAGCCAAGTGTTGTTTGCTGGGAAACCCTTTGCAATTTATAGTGTATTTTGAATTCAAATGGGACCATTCCCCCCAAATCCGGTCCATTAATGCTTCCTTAGCGGCAAATTTTCCCAAATCTAGCCCATAAAGCCTACCTTAAATGGCTACCGCCTGCTCCATTTGGTCTCAAACCAAGCATCACATGGTGAATAGTGACTGTAACAGTCACTTCTCGGTCGAATCACGCAGCAACGTAGCTACCCTCGTGCTGTCATGGACCTTGTGACACCTCGCTACTATATGTAGTCCTGACATTGCGCAACTCTCAAGCAGAGTAATTTATAGTCCCATGCCTTCTTTTAGCTACCTGAAGCACTAAAACTATGCTTCCCGCAGCTATTAAGGTGGCCGGGCCACCTGTATATGACTTCAAGCGACTACCGTTTACTTTTCCTAGGATGAGTTCGCCATTCAGTTTGCCCAACTGCATCGTGCCACCATCTGAGGTTTCATACAGTCCCGTGCAATGCATTAAACCGATAAAATTTCGGCGGTAGTTCCCAAGTTTGTCAATGTAATCGCGCTCATCCTGTTCTAGCACCACAGTCTTTTAATCAAGAAAGTCCCTCTTTATTTCTTCCTCAAGCTTCTGGACTTGTTCTTCTGCCAAGTTTCTTTTCTTCCTCAACCAAACTCTTTCATTCATGAGCTCTTGGAGCCTAAGGTCACCCTACTAGATCTCTTCATCAAGCCCCAAGCGTTCTTTTTTGAGCTCTTCCAATTACGCGATCCCTTCTTCCAAGGCTCTACGATCCATCATATCCATGGGAACTTCTATGCCTAGACAAGGCATGATATACTCAATCGAAATTACAAGATTCACTCCATAGGCCAGCCTAGAAGGCGTCTGTCCTATCAATTTCTTGCACGTTTTCCTATAGGCCCATAAAACTGTTGGTACGCGTAGGTCCCAATCACTTCGCTGCACACTACATACCTTGTTCAGTGCTTCACACACCTCGTTAAATGCTACGCGTGGATAACCTTTTGTGTGATTGTTCCCTCCACACTCTGTCGCTCCAACTTGAGGAGTCGTTTGTGCGTTCCCCCCCCCCCAACAAATGCTTATTGACCGTATCTCCCAACGCGAAGTTCATGTGCATCCACGTAGGTTGTTTGCCATATGTTTGTACTTGCCTGGACAGATGCGCATGCGGACCATCCTATCCATTTTATTTATCTGTCAATCGCACCCTAAGATTCCAAAACCATGTGCACATAATTCTTCTACATGTGTGCCAGTCCTCAAAGCTTCCTTTGTGTGTACCCCACCACCTCCCAGGCGTAGCACGCAATACCCAATTCAAAGCCTGGAAACATTGCTTTTCCAGTACCTCCATTTCAAACTTATCCAAGAAAGTATCTACCTCACTTAACCCATCATATGTAGGGAGATCTCTCACTTCTGTTGATACACAACATAGTGATCTTGTCATCATGTTATAATTAAGTGTGGTTACCTCATGTAACCAGTTTTTCCATCGCTCTATCTCCTCATCCGAATCTAACATACAGGAGCTTTCGCGCTCCCATGAGATCTGTCCATCCGCAGTGGGATTTACCCAATCTTGTTCTCGCACAATTATCTTGTAGATGCAGTACAAATCGTCATCACTTTCATAGTCACGCACCAGTGCTGTGTAGCGCGATCCATCAGTAGGGTCCAAGGGTATAACTACGCGTAGATACTTCTCAAAAATCATCTTGTGCTTCTTCAAATTAATCACCTCATTCATGTTAGTGGCCCAATCAATTCCTAAGAGCGCGGGGTAGGGATTGCTGTCATCAACAATCTCTATCACTTAAAAGTCTTCTACCATGCTCGCTCCCTCAATATCCACGGTGATTCCCTGCAATCGCCCTAGAGTTATTATCTTCTATTGGTTCGCCATTCGAAGCTAAATAGGAGACCACTACAGCGCACGCCTCCCCATGTGCTCCCATGTCTTCTTTGGCAGAACATTTGCATCTGATCCTAAGTTTAGAATTACTTGATCCATCTCATATTCTCCAATCTGTGCGGTTATCCTCATCTCTCTCCTCGTCTTTGTCTTATGCTTTCCAATCTTTTGGACTACATGTGGTTCTCCTAGCGCGATACCAACGCATCTGTTAATGAGTTCTTGTAATCTGTTTACAACCTTACTATCGTGCAGTAACTTCATGATGTTTCCAAGAATGTCGTAAGAATAGATGGGTCCATCTCTGACTCTGGTCTATCTTTGCTTCCTGAAGTGGAGGCATCAACAAAGCTCTTCTTAGCTTCCATAAAGGTTTCTCGAGAGTGCTCCAAATCAAACTCTGCTTCTTTCACTGGAGCTCTGCGAACCCAAGTACTATCTTTTGGTTGTTTTCCTTTGTCATCTCCCACTGAAATTCCACTTCGGAGCACAATGTTCACATTAGGGTCTTCCTCGCGCAGCTCAAAACCTCATCATTTGTATGTTCTAAGTCGGGGGAGGTGGTAGCGCTCCCTTGTCACATATCCTAGCTATCAGCATAGGACAATCCTCTGTATCATGATCAAACAAGGTACAGTACAGACACGATGAATGTGTTGGGTTCATACAATCACGAGCATAATGTCCTGGCCCTCCACAATCATAGCATATCAGCTGTCTATGACCTCTTCCAGGTCCTCCTCCACCTCGAACCCTTCTGCGCCTCTAAAATCATGCTCGCGCCACTCCTACGTTCTGGTCTAGGGGCCGCATTTCAGCCTGAACTCTGTAGGTGGGAGTTCTACCCATCATCAGCTCATAGCTTCTACAAGTGCGCTAATCGTGTCCAATTGATCTACAAAAATTACAGAACAACTGTTGTGAATTATGCATGTACTTCTGTAACAAATGGCAGTTATCTATAGCATGCTTTCCACCTATTTGACAAATCATGCACCACAAAGCAAGTGCCATGCTATGTCCTACTTGCGCTTCCGGTCTTAACGGCATCAGTCCTCCTCCCGCAAGGTAGTTTGCGAACACTGGGCAGTGGTCCTTATCATGACCCTGACCCCTGCATTTTACGCACCACACCTCTTCGCGCACTTCTGGTCGAGATGTCCTATCCTATTTCAGACTCTACATTTGAAGGCATAAGTTTTTCAACTGTGTGTGGATTTGTTGAACTCCCAAGTTAGGATCATGCATTGGGGTCTCATGCAGCCTCGTCGCGATCTCTAAAGCCTCTGCCTGAGACGTTAACTTCTGCTGCAACAATGCGCTCCTCAAATGTGGCGTTAGCAATGATACAAACCATTCACGGTGTTGTCCATCCATCAAATTCATATTAGCTTCGTGAATCGTGCACTTCAGCCTCTGATCCAACTCCCAAGGAATCTCGCCTGGTAGCATCATGATATCCTTGAACCCAATGATTGACTACGCTTCTGACTTCGACCTGCTGAATTCTTTGTTTAGCGCTGCTTGGATATCCGCAATTCTAACATTCAGATTATCATTTGAGTGCTTAATATACTAGGTCAATGTGCGATCCTTATAGGTTTTAACCCCGTATAGAAATTACCTGCATACAAATTCTAAAACACAGAAAATAAATAATGCGAGAGCATAACACATAAAACACATACATAGAGATTTTCCCTTGGATCCCAAAACTGGGACTACCAACTTGATTTTTCATTATTTTCCTTTCAATGTTACAATACATATTTATACATGCCGAAGCATCCAATACCATGGACCGAAAAACATCACGTCCAAAACCATGGACCGAAAACCATTGCGTCCAAAACCATGTGCAAAAATCATGCACAAAACCATAGGTAGGTCCACCCAACCTAACGTAGGGTCCAAAACCGAAATTTTCCAGGGTACTGCCCCAGACCCCATAGAGTGGGGTTACCTGCACCCCTCAAACCCACTGTGACTCCCCCCGCTACGCAATTGATGCAACGAAGGGAGGGCTCCACCCCCCTTCTAACCCCCTGGTTAACTACATGGGCTTGTCGTGGAAAGAATATAACACAACCCAACCTTCTCCCACTTGTTGTTTTCTTTCCACAAGGGGCCACAAGAGAGCTTAGTCATTTATCCAGCAATGCCCAATGTTTCTCTACACCAAGAGAACTTCTCAAAGCTCACAGATTTTTTCAATGCATCTGCAATATTCTTAAAAGTGTCCACCTTTACTAGCAACACATTTTTGTCTCCTATCATATCCCTCACAAAGTGATATTGAACATCAATGTGCTTTGTATTTGAATGATATGCAAGGCCCTTTTCCAAGAAAATTGCACTTTGGCTGTCACAGTATAGCCTTATAGCTCCCTGTACTAACCCCATACTTGAACATAATCTCTGCAACCAAATTGCTTCCTTACTTGCATGGGTGGTTGTCATGTATTCTGCCTCTGTAGTTGATAGTGCCACTACAGATTGTTTCTTACTCATCCAACTCACTGTACCTCCAAATAGGTTAAACACATACCCACTTGTAGATCTTCTCTGATCCAGATCTCTAGCCCAAATCCGCAGCAACAAAGCCACGAATATCCAAAACTCTATCCAATCTTGGTCTTCCTTGGTAACATAAACCATAATCACTAGTGCCACACAAATACCTAAAAACCCACTTCACTGTTGTCCAATGCTCCTTCCCTGGTTTTAACATAAACCTGCTCAATATTCCCACTGCATGTGCAATGTTTGGTCTAGTACAAACCATCACATACATCAGGCTACCGACTACAATCACATATGGAACATGGGACATATCCTCTTCCTCTTCTTGTGTCTTGGGACACTGTTTAGCAGATAAATTTACACCTACAGGAATAGGAACCTTCACCGGTTTACTATCCTGCATATTAAACATCTGCAATATTGTCTCGACATACTTCCTCTAGTTTAACCAGAGCTTCCTCTTTGCTCGATCTCTTTTAATTTCCATGCCCAAAATATAGTTTGCAACACCAAGATATTTCATGTCAAATTTTGAGGACAATGAGGTCTTCAAATCCTATATAATTTCTTTGTCATTTCCAACCAGCAACATATCATCCACATGCAAGACCAGATAAATAACACGGTCACCAATTAATTTAAAATACACACAGTGATCTGCTTTGCTTCTGGTGAAGCCAAGTCCCGTATAAATGTATCAAATTTTTTATACCACATCCTTGGTGATTGTTTTAACCCATACAGAGACTTCTTTAACTTGCATACCAATTCTTTCTTACCCTTCACTGCAAAGTCTTCATGTTGCTTCATGTAGATCTCCTCTTCTGGATCCCCATGAAGGAATGTTGTCTTCACATCTATCTATTCTACCTAAAAATAAAAATCAATAGCAACAGACAAAAGTAATCTAATAGAAGCTACCTTGGCAACAGGAGAAAAAATATCACCAAAATCAATTCTCAACACCCGGGAATAACCTTTTTCTACCAACCGAGCTTTGTATTTCTCCACCTTTCCTTCTACATTTGTCTTCTTCTTGAACACCCATTTGCTGCCAATGGGTTTCCTTCCAGCCAGCAACTCCACCAGATCCCAAGCCTCATTTGTGTGCAAAGATGCCATTTCATCAACCATGGCCTCTTTCCAAAGTTTTCCATCCTCTGAATCTACTGCTTCCTTCACAGTTCTGGGATCATCATCAGTAATAGATGGAGCAAAATTTGAACAAAAAGCAGATGGACTATAACTTTTTGGCTGCCTTCTTTCTCGAACTAATCTTCTCACACTCGGAGTTTGTGGCTCTTCATCTTCTAATTCCTCCTCTATTGTAGAGTATGATTCTTCCTCCTTTAGCTCAAACTCTATCTTCTCAGGTTCCTTTGGTTGGACTTCATGTTTAAGAACATCTTTCATCTCTCTAAACAGCACATCTCGGCTGTACACAACCTTCTTTGTTACTAGCTTCCAAAGCTTATAACCCTTTAAACCATCCTTATACCCAATAAAGATGCACTTTTCAGATTTACGATCCAACTTGGTTCGTTTCTCCTTTGGAACATGTACATATGCATCACATCCAAATACCCCCAGATGTGAAAGTGAGGTTTTCTTACCAGTCCATACCTCTTGTGGATTCTTATCCTCCAACGTTGATGAAGGTGATATATTGACCAGGTAACATGTTGTCTCCATCGCCTCTAACCAGAATTCTTGTCCTAACCTGGCACCACTGAGCATGCTTCTTCCCTTTTCCATCAACGTCTTGTTCATTCCTTCTGCAACTCCATTTTGCTGAGGTGTATATGGAGTAGTCTTCTGCCATGCTATACCACACTTCTTACAGAATTCTTCAAATTCCTTACTGCAAAACTCTCCACTGTTATCTGTCATCAATACCTTTATCTTCTTCTCTGTCTGGTTTTCTACTAGAGCCTTAAATTCTTTAAACCTATCAAAGACTTCAAATTTATTCTTAAGGAAATATATCCATGTATTCCTTGAGAAGTCATCTATAAATGATACATAGTACACAAACTTACCAGTGATGGAACCTTCACAGGTCCAAACACATCACTGTGCACAAGCTCTAATATTTGTTTCGTCCTCTTACCACCAGAGGGGAAACTCACCCGATTCTGCTTCCCATATACACAATTTTCACAGAATCAAAACCAGAGAGCTGTTACTCATACCTTCTACCATAACTTTACCATGAAGTATTCGCAGGCCCTTCTCTCCAATATGTCCAAGCCTTTGATGCCACAAACATGCGGTTCTTCTCTCCAGAGACCACTAGATTTTCTGCTCATTTTTCAGGACATAGAACTATTGCACCCGTCAGCAACAGTGCTACCTTGCAGCTTGTACAGAGTTCCAATCCGAACTCCCCGCATCAATACCAGTGCTCCCGAACCATCTTGCAGGTATCCTTCTCGAACACTGTCTTTACACCTGCATCATCCAACTTGCTTACAGAAATCAGATTTCTGGCCAACGCAGGAATATGCAGAACACCCGGAAGGGTTCTACCCTTCCACCTTGCAACTTCAACTTTACTTTCCCACGACCAATGATTCTAGCCTTCCTATCATCTCCTAAGAAGACATCACCACCATCGTATTTCTCATACTCGCAGAACCACTCTCTATGGGGAGTGAAGTGAAAGGATGCACCCGAGTCAATTAACCATGCCTCATGATCTACATGTGTACTTGAAGAAGCCAAGTACACATCCCCACCTTCATCTGAGGTGGTTTTCGCCTCTGCAGAAGGAGCATCATCAGATCCCTTTCCTTTATCAGGAGCTTTAGATTTACACTCCCTTCTGAAGTGCCCTTCCCTTCTGCATTTCCAGCACACCACCTTTGTAGGTTTTCCTGGAGATTTAGATCTCCCTCTAGATTTAGATCTCCCACTCGATGACTTATTTTTGTTTCTGTTTTGGGACCGTCCTCGTATAGACAAGGCATCACCATTCTGTCTCTCCATATTTTTCCATCTCATCTCCTTCGTTAGCAAGGATGAGACTATTTCATCAAACTTCAAGGCAGTTGCATTGCTACCTATTTCAATAACCAAACTATCCCACGAATCTGGTAGAGAACACAACAAACTAATGCACTTATCTTCATCTGAAATTTTGATATCAATAGACGATAACTGACTTACCACAGTATTAAATGCATTCAGATGCTCTGTCACTGAGTCTCCATCCTTCATCATCAAGTTATACAACTTTTTCCGTAGGAACAGTTTATTCACGAGAGACTTAGATTGGTACAAAGTCCCTAACTTGTCCCACAAAGCCTTTACCGTATCTTCCCCTGATACATTCAACAATACTGAATCTGAGACACACAATCGTATTGTGCTCTTTGCCTTCCGATCCAACTTCTTCCATTCTTCATCAGACACTCCCATTGGTTTAGTATCTTGATATACCGTGATCCACTAATCTTTATCCACCAACAGATCCTCCATATTGAGTTTCCACAACTCAAAACTCTGACCATGAAATTTCTCGATCTCTATCTTTCCACTACTTGCCATCTTCTTTCACCACCAAAATTGAACCCACAGATCTCCCACTAAACAGGGTCTACCACAGGCCCAAGCGAAACCCCTCAGCAACAAAGGCATCCCCTTGAAGCCAAAACAGCTTCGATACCAGATGTAGGTTTTAAACCCATACAAAAATTACCTACATATGAACTCTAAAACACAGAAAATAAACAATGCGAGAGCATAACACATAAAACATATATACACAGAGATTTTTCCATGGATCCTAAAACCAGGACTACCAGCTTGATTTTTCATTATTTTCCTTTCAATGTTACAATACATATTTATACATGTCGAAGCATCTAATACCATGGACCGAAACCATCGTGTCCAAAACCATGGACCGAAAACCATCGCGTCCAAAACCATGTGTGAAAATCATGCACAAAAGCATAGGTAGGTCCGCCCAACCTAACATAGGGTCCAAAACAAAAAATTTCGGGGACCCTACCCCGGACTACATAGAGTGGGGTTATCTGCACCCCTCAAACCCCCTGTTACTCCCCCCATTACACAATCGGTGCAACAAAGGGGGGGCTCTGCCCCCCTTCTAACCCCCCAGTTAACTACGTGGCTTGTCATGGGAAGAATATAACACAACCCAACAATCCTACAGGGCGCTAACCAGTGTTGCTTTCCTAATATTATCATCTGTAACTCCCTGCGCTTCCCATACAACTTTTACAATGAACCAAAACTGGTCTGGATCTTCATTTCCCAATCCCTTGAACACGGGGAACTTTAACGTGCTTGCCATACTAAAATGCAGTGGTTGTGGAGGTGGTACAAGAAAATATGGAGGTGATGGTGGTGAAGCTTGTGGCGGTGTAGTGGGGGTGGTATGCACGGAATCCTCTGCCTTATCAAATGGATCGCACTTCGTGGAGGGACCTTCGCAAGCTCTTCCTTTCCCCCTCGCAGAGGTTAGATCAAAGGGCTATTCTCTGGTCACTTACTTCCTTCGTTCCTGTAGGTTTTTCCATTTTGCATAGCCCCGAACATCATTGTAACTGCATAATCTGCATTTTGCACAATAGAATTTTAATCCAAGTATTTAGAGACTTTACATACTTACCTCGCGATACTTTGAGAAAGCATCACTTTGCCTCACTATAGCTAACTGAAGTGTCTACCGTGAATCCAGTGATGAATCCTCCTATAATCCGATCAAGCCAGTGATCAATAGTGCATGTGATCTTATCTTCCAATGCTTCCAATCTGCGCACCAACTCTGGGGTCCACACAATAGGACTGTTGAATTTCCACCTTCCTTGGCTATCTGCTAGCTTCGTGATCCACTCATACAACTCAGTAGGGAAAGACGCGAAGAAGATTTCATGGATTTCTGTGTATAAGTAGAAATCTAACCACTCTTCTTTTGTTAATCACAGATTCCTATTCTCTTGTGCCATGAACTCGTGAATTCTCCTATCCAACCAACCTTCAATTTCCTTCTTAGTTGGATTCCAATGATATGACATCAAACATCTCTATGCAGATTTTGGTCTTGACAACGGAACCATTTGTTGGCTTGTTGGGGCATGACCCAGGTTCAGAGTTAATTAGCCAAACAAATCCCTAAACTACAGGCCCTTTCGGCAACAGCCCGCGGAGCGCGGACTGAGGTCTCACCTGAAGTAGTATGGGGGGATGCTGGAACCAAGTTTCCACACCATTGAGATGTCTGAGAGGTCGATTTAGTCTAACTGTGAATGGATTCACGTAGGTCATTTCACGCACTGCCCTAACCTGTGAGGCCTTCATTATCTGCTATAATTGCCTTCGCACAACCCTAACCAGGGGCTGAGGTGCTTTCACGCTACTAAGGCACTGATCCACGCTATTTTCCCAAGTTACACTACAAATCTTACTCATCTTCTTATAATTGTTAGTTAACTTTGCGTAAACAAAAACTCCATATTATATTCACTTAATCAACATAATCATATAATTCGTGCATCATATAAATAGTAAAAATGTAATTCATACCCAATATACTCAAAGCATAAAATAGGAAATAGATGCACAGAATTGATGTGAAACTTCTCTTTATTACTTCTCCAAAGGTTACAGACTCGATTTTCCCTGCGCACTTAGCTGCAGACTACTAGTCCTCTACGCATTCAACTGCAGAGCCTTCTCCTACTCTATGACCCAAGACTCGACTCTACACTTAGATAAGACTCAATTCTTCATCCTTCATTCATGGCTTCATTCCTTTTCTAACTAACTTACAACTTAGAGCCTCGTTTTATTTATACAATCCCATGGTCCACGGACCATGGGTAGATCTCTAAAGCTGACATTACATTACAAAAATGAGGGCAAACAACCCTATGACTCATTTACAATCTCGTGCTCCGTACCCACAAAACGCAAAGTCTTTACATCAGATTTAGTCAAAATCTGGTCTTTAAGCCTCAAAACTTCCCTTGGGGGATCCTGCACCCAACAACTTGTTCTATAATGGAGTATAGAGCTTTTATACTTCTTATTACACACTTCTCTAAGAATTCCAATGTGATTCTAATTATTCAAAATACCTCTTACTATTATCTTTATCATTTAATTTTTTTTTGGAGCATCCAAATAGCTTTGAGGATTATATTTATGCTTTTTCAATAACATAATATTACATTCCTTGATCGGGGTGCTTACATAGAATAGGGGGTACAAGGGGTAGTTGTCTTGAACGTTGTGTCATATGTACATTTGTCTCAACACATGGATTGTGTGGTGATGCCTAGAGAAGAAAGGAAAGGTTGGAGCGGAAACTTGAGGGCTCGGGGTACTAAATTTCCCATGTTGGGTGGGAAGGAACATTGGGGTACCATGCTAATGGCCCAGGGAATTAAATCTCGCATGTTGGACATGAATTGGCATACATATGAAGGGTGGCAATGTAGAGGGGAGGATTACTCCTTCTCCTCTGGAAATTCTAATTCCTTTGTTGTGAATTGTCCTTTGTATTAAATTTAATACTTGGTGGGTGTGGTGAAACGCCTTGCTGCTGAGTTTGGGATAAAAGGATTTGGATCTAGCTTGTCACCTTCCTGGTCAATCCTGCTTATGGGTGAAGTAACATTTTGGGTCGATGTTCTCTATACTATACCTGTATAATTCTCTATTTGGGTCAGAGCTTGAATTGGTGGTGGTTTTTCCAGATATACCTTCGCCAGACAACCAATTTCAAGGTATTTCTTACGCTTGCCCGGTCTTGATTTCTAGGTGTTGGTATCTGAGGTAGTTTTTGGTTTGGTTATAGTTTGTTGGAGAAGAGGTCTACTTTTTATTGCCTTGGTTTTGGCACTAGACTATTTATTATAGTTCCTTGTCTTGGGTCTTGCTACATATTCCATCTGATAGCAAGGGTTCTTTTTGGTCTCTGTTCATTTTATATGCTAGTGTTTTAAGGAGGTCTTATCACCATGGGATTTTATATGGCTATGAAATTTGGAGTTATATGAGTTTTGGGTTGAACTATGCACAAGATTTTGTGTTGGGAGGGAGGTCTCTTTTATGGTCTCACAGTTCCCATCGTTTCTCTAAGCTCAATACTCTTCTTGAATTTGGACCTCTGAGTTGGAGTCTAGGGGATGATTTATCGGTATTATAGTCTAGTATCAACAGAGTGATTTCTATACCTTTTGCTTATTATTTTGTTCGTGGGTTATCCTCTGATTATTTGTTGTATTAGCTAGTTGTGAACATTATGGCTCCCAGACAAAGAATGGCGCCGCGTTGTGGTGGTTTAGGTTATGTGGGTGTCACAATATCACGAACTTTATCCTATGATTTTGCATCTTCCCTTTTCGATTCACTTCCTTTGGAGGTTCGACGAGAAATTATTTTATTAGAATCTCAAGTATTTGTGGATAAAGGATATTGTTCTAACTCAAAAATTGCGGGGACTAATCACAAATGGCTCCCTAATTTGGGTCGCTCTTGGAAGCAGAAACTTGGTTTTTTTTTTTCATTATCTTTGCAATCAACAACTTGACACATTTCTTCAATTAATGTTTATGGATAAGAAGGAAAATATCTATAATTTGTTTTATGGTACTGAAGATATTAAACACATCTTACACAATCACCATTTTAATCTTAACGATATTGATGCTCGGTTGGACTGTGTGGAAGGTTGTTTTATTTCAGACACTGTTTTTGGGGATTCAACAAATTTTCTTGTGGATCCCACTCTTCCCATGGACAACACCAATCATGATGCCATGATTGAATCCTCAAATTCAAGTTGAAGTTTCTAATATTAAGATTTTAGGTTTTTAGAAGTTTTAGTGCATCTTTGCTTCATTGTGCTCTATGAGAAGGTATTATTGTACAAACTAGACAATGTTGGTTTTACTAGTTTTTTTGGAGGGCGCAGGTCTTTAGGGTGCAGTACTCAGTGAATTTACTTCATCTCAACTCCATGTTATTATTTGAATGTCTTGTGTTGGTCTTACCTTATGTTGGCCATGCACATACTTTGATTATATCTCTAATATTGTGGGTTGATTTTCTTAGTATCATGTTATTTTGGTTGTTGACAGTGGGTGGCGCACATTAATTTTCCTCCAGGATCCCTACGATGTTGTGGCACTATGTATTCCACGTTGGTGCTCCTTTTATTATGCCTTAAATCTGGTTCTTCATGTAGATTTGTTTAGCATCAAGTTATGATGGTAGTTAACAATGGGTGATGCACCTATTTCTTCCCCCATTCTCTTTACAGCATAGTGGCATTATGTAATCATATTTTTGGACACCTGGGGTTTCATTGCATATGGGTTAACTTAACTACTGATCTCGATCAGATTGCAATCTTGTGGGATGTGTTCTCGCAAATGTTGGCAACCTCTGTATTTTTTGTGTATTTGGCTAACAAGCGGCTTGAGTCTTATTGTCATGTGTCTAATATTTTCTCATGTGTCTTATGTTTGTTCCTATGTCTTTTAGTCCTTATCCTATATCATTGAACACGTGATATATATGTTGTAAAGATGGGTTGTCTTGGTAGCAGTTAAACATGACTTCATCTTGTGGATCATCATGATAAGTCTGTTAATTTTGGTCATTTGGAGATCTATGATGTAAACTTTTTTTATATTAATATAAATCTTGCCAACTTACAAAAAAAACATATATTATGTTAAATAAATATAAGATTAAAAAATAAAAATTGTTATTTGTTATTTTAATTAAGTAATCATCCCAATCTAACTTAGTGAGTGAGTCTTTCTAACTATTAACAATTTTTTTAAAAACAAATCCATTAAATTTATATACATTGATAAAAAAAAATTACTTCAAACCCTATAAAAACTAATAATGATATTTTTTCTCATTTTATTTAAAATAATTATTTTTCAAATTTCCTAAAAAAATCAATTTTTTTTTTTATGTTGAATTTTAATTTCATAGTATTTATTTGAAAAAACTACAATTAAAAAAAAATAAATCCAAATATATTTATATATATTAAAAAATATTATTAATTAAAAAAAAAAATTATCTTATATTTTTTTTTAATTTATTTTCAATCTAATCATTATAATACAAAGATGAAATTACAGATCTCATATCTATTAAAATTAGTTATATAATTTAAAGCCAGTATAAAACGCTTTATGTTTATAATGTATATTATTAATTTATTTTAAATGTTTATTTCATAATATATGTTTATTCGATAATAATAATACAATATTTTACAAATTTATTTATATTAAATTATAAAATTATAATATATATATATATATTAAATCGAAGAGAACAAATATTTATGTATATTTATTGTTTAGAGTAAACCTTTTTTTATGGTCACTAAAATTATTTTAGAATATTTTGATTTGAAATTGTTTTATCCCGGTTTAAGATTAAGACAATGATCTGGACCATTCATTAAGTTTGAAATGACGTTTACTTAATCACATCGTTGCATTCATTTTTTTATTCGGCTGAAACTATGTGTCTCTTATGGTTGGTTAATGATTTTGTTTATGTAATAGTACCCGAATGGTACTAGTGAGCGATTTTTTGCCAGATAAATTTATTGGGATAGTTCTATTTTTAATTCAATAACTTATTTTTTTAGTTGGTTTTTTTGAAAATTGGTCTCGTGGAGGTTTTCTTAACACATTTTTAAAGTTTTATCACTTAAAATTCTTGTGTTTATTTATGTGATTTCTTTCTTATTGTGTATTTATTTTTCTTTTTAATTAATTAATTTTTATTTGCTCTAAATACCAATAAATAATAGGGTTTTTTTAAGAATGAATTTGAATATATTCATTGGTAAGTGAAACATATACCTTCAAAACTTCATTGTCATGTGGTCAAAAAAATTAAGTTTATTTGGTAATCACAATGATTGCAATAACTTATTAACTGCCACATCCTTGGCTCAAATCATCAAAGGCAATGTCCTAGGTTTTTCCTATTGTAGAACATGCCACATTTAAACATGATGACTCCATATTGCGCAGGGGTGAGGATATTATTGCTATTGCACCAACTCCAACTATTATTTTCTTGTTCAAGGGTGCACAAATGAATTTGATGTAACATGGAGGTTCAAATCTAACAAAGGAAAAATCATGGAGGAAGTACAAGGATTTTAGAAGATTCACTCGAGGTTTCTATCTAAATTGAAAATATAAGGTCATAAGGGCGTCAAAGTTTGAGGGCATATTTCATCCATGTCGGCAGGGGTTTTGATAGCCTCTTAATCAATGGAGAACCTTAGATTTAAGAAAAAAACAGAGGGTTGAATGGAAGTTGGACTTTGTGTTTCACCTGATTCTAATCTAAGTACTTTACTATTCTGATACATTTGTTGTTTCCACTCACTTAATTTTCGAAATGTAGCTCTAGGACTTTGTCACTACATGAACAATTATTTTCATAGTGCACGACAAACCCCTTGCTAATTCCATGATGCACGATCAACACATTTCCTAGTCAGAGTAAATTCAAAAGCAATCTTATCTAGAGTGAAGTTGTGTATTCTCAGTTCCCTGCTAACTCAATAAATTATTTATTAATATGAAAAATGATAATAATTTCATCAAGTTTATTTGATGTATTAAGAATTTCAAATTTAATTGATGCATAGAAACTATAAGTAATTTTGATGTTTATACAAAACTTCATTTCTTTTATGTATAATTATGTAATTTTCATATTATTTTATGCATAAAATTTTATAACAGAAAATTATTTTTATATT
>APFE031398843.1:0-10222 GCA_000404065.3 Pinus taeda
GTTGGGAAACTTAAGCGGGGCCCAGGTCTACCAGACGATCATATTAACACCCCTAGGTGAAGCATTGAGAGCCATTAGACTCTCATCATGTGTAGAGCATCATTCCATGCCATGGGAACACTCAACACCTTTAGCAGTTTGCTCATTGCCCTACATTATTCACAAGAAGATGTGCTTGGACCAATGTGCCCTAACCAACTTAACATTATATTGCAGTTGATCCAAGGCCCAGAGGACGTTTGTCTCATCCCTTGAGACATGGGAGGGCAAGCACCATCGTCGAAGCCCTCGGTTTTGGGGCATCACAGGCTATTTTATCGTCAGGAGACCCATGGGACCAGCTTTTGTGCACCAAACTCATTTTGGGGCCCCACATGATGACTTGCATGGAGAGTAAGGAGACATCCCCTTGTTCATAATTTATGGAGCTCTCTCACACACGTTGGCACCAAGAGGACTCAACGTGGCCCTCAAACAACCCTACATCAACACGATGTCATCAATTCGACTAGCAATTGGATGGTTATTTCATAATTTGTAAACGCTACTTGGTCGGCTTGTGACCAAGGCATGTATTTTGCACATTTTTATAATGTTAGGGGCCTTGGGCTAATAGTTCGACCTACTAAGTCTCATATAAATAAAACTCAACTTCATTTGTTTTGGATCATCATCACAATTGGGAACTTCGGCCTTCTTAGCAAATCCGAGCTTTTTCTTTGGATTAGCTATTGGATGTATTGGATGCATTTTGATATTTGGAGATGAAATTCGATTTTTTTTGGAGCTATCTCTTGAATTGTGGATGGATATATCATATTGTCATCTTGTAAGTGCCTCTTGTTGAAGTTTCAATCTTGAAAAATGTCTAATGTATGGAATTGTTGCAACTAGATTAGTGTTATATTGTGCCCTAATTATTGAAGATTTATTTTGAAAGCCATTTGGTTGGCAATTGCACATGTTACTCATAGCATGGCATGTGATGAATGTTCCTAGTGGATGAAATTTTGTTTTTCCTCCATAAAACTCCATAAATTTGGAGTGGGTAATTATTGAGGTTTGGTATCTAGTGCATCAATTCTTTACATCCTTAAAGACAATTATGGAAAATATGAAGCATCTAGGACTCCATAAGCCCAAAGCAGAAGGAACTAGTCCAAACCATTTCGTGATAAAATCCTTCTTTCTCCATATTTTCTTCTCCCAAAGTTTTGGTTCCCTCTTCTTGGACGGCTAGCTTATGGCATCGAGCGAAATTCCCTAGAGTGGAAGGGTGGATTCTGGGATCATAGACTTTAAGCTTAGGGCCTTAGCGCAAGTCCTCAATGTTTGAAAAGCATCCCTTGTGTTTTCATCCATAAAAACGCTTGCTTCGGGTGTGCCCTAAAAGGGAAACCCTAGTTTGAATTTCCTTGACTTGGGGACTTCTTCGAGGGTTGTATGAGCTTTGTGTTCATTGGAACAAATCATAAGAAGCCCTTTCTTCTCCTTGCCTTGACCTTGGGAGTACCTTTAACCGCGATAATTCACAAAACTCTAGATCTCGTGCAAGTTTCTTCTAGGTCTCTAACAGCGAACGAAAACCCTTTTAAAGTGCCATACCATCACATAAAGCTTCCCTTAAAAAGTCCTACCTCATCACATAGTACCTCAAACACTAGAAAATAAATTAAAGGTGATTGTTTATCTACCGGGAATCCTCCCATCGGTGAAGGTCCGTAAACAGAAGGGGATACTTGTTGTGGTGACAGTGGGACATTGTCCTATTGTTATCTCTTAGTCTAGCTCTTTGACCCTTAGGCTTTCCGTGCTTAGGGCCTGATAGATTGTGTGGTAACACAACCTACAACATTGAAGTAAATGGCTTGCCACATAAAAGGAGGCGATAACAACAGAAAATATTAATGAAGGCTGAGAAGCGAGTGAAGGTGAGAAGAGGAGAAGGAAGGAGAGGCGGCAAAAGTAGGGATGAATGAGTGGAGGAAAGATAGATCAAAGTTACTAAAGCCAAGACCAAAAAATTGAACCAAATACACGAGGGGAAGACAATAAAGATGAACAACTGAACCAAGAAGTAAGAGGTTGCAACACTAGTTGAGATAACAAATCAAAGAGGTGAGAAATGACAACTCTGGACCACAAATAGTTAAGGAAAGAAGAAAAATTTGGAAATGCTAGTGTTGAACTGGGGAATGCAATAAACAAGTGGAAGCAACCATTGGAGCAATGGTTGGAGATGCGATCCCATAGCTGCAGTCTACAGGATGCGACCACCAAGACCAAAGTCCCTAATAGGAAAAGGAGAGGCATGGTGATTGGTCCCATCTAAGGAGAAGCCATCTCAGGTCGGGCCCTACCTGAGAAGACGACCTAGAGAAGCCCATTAGAGGTGATGTAACCTAGGAAAGGGGAAATAAATGAAGTATAAAGGAGAAAGGGTTCATGAGTACAAGTATGAATGGGGGTGTTATTGCATGAAAGAGTCGACCTATCCCAGGTACCAGTGTAGGAGAATAGAGGTATGCTTGGTCGTTTTCAGGGACGCCACAGGTCTGTATGAAGTAACTAAAGTGATACAGAGAGGCCGAGATCTTTACATCTGTGGTGGAGTTTAAAAGAGGTTGATGTGTGTGGAGATAAGTTGTTAGGTGAAGGAAGGGTTGTTCAAGGCTTTGAAGAACAGTCTTTGTGCCCTAGTTAGTCTTCTCTCTATGGTACGCTTCCCTTAAGAGTCTGCTTAGAAGTATGATAAGTTTCACTCTGATTTTTTTGTCCATAGGAGAGAGGAAAGAGACCCTAAGAAGGAGACATATGGACTGTGATTTGGGCCGCAAATTTTGGGTATATTGCATAAAGATACTATGCATATGTCTCTCCTGGAGTGGACCACATCCAACCTAAGGTAGTTGTACAAAAGTGAAAGTTTATGCGCATAGTATGGGGCTAATACAATGAAGGAAAATAGCGTTAATGTGGAGAAGATTCATTGGAAGGGAGAGTTGCTCTGGAGTGGTTAGATAAGATTGTCCTAAAGGCCTTAGGAACACAAATTTGAGATGGCCTGGAGCTATCACCAAGAAGCAAAAGTGTGACAGTTAATAGGGTTGTTTTGTGGATCCCTAGTACAGTGATAAAGGTGCAAGCTTGGTACTATTAAGAGGGCAGCTTAATGCAGCCCTAGAAGACCTCATGTACAATGTTCATTGGAGGATCTAATGAAATGTTAGGAGGAAGATTTGTGTGCCCTAGTTCAGTGGGTTGCAGGAGGGAAAACTCATTCATAATAGGGCATATTGTAAAGACCCTAAGAACTTGATCCTTTGGAGCAGTGAGGACATTGTTAGTGGGAAGATCACAGAGCAAATGTTCAGTCATCTTGGAGAAGCCAGGAGTAGTTGATAGTAGCAGATTGACGGCTAGAAATGCAACCATTTTGATGTTGCAGAAGTTGTAGTGATCAGCAAAAGAGGAGGCCAAGTACCTGTTAGATGTGTTCAAGGTAAGTGGATTGAAAGGACTGTTATGATCAACCAAGTCAAGTGCACTTTGTTCAGGGAAATATTGGTGGTCATAGTTGTTGACACCAAGCCCTAGTTGTGTCTTGTACAGGGTTCTATGTAAGGGCCATGATCCATCGTATGGGAGCCCTAAGATTGTTGTATTAAAGTTTGTATATAACAAGTTGTGGTCTAAAAAATTGTCTTGTGTACAACTTGATTCATTGTTATTTTTTATTCCATTGTGCAAAGTGCTTTTGTTGTGGCATTTGAGTGTGTTTCTGATCGTGATATTAGACTCAAACCTAATTCTTAAGTGTTGTGAAAAATTCAACAGGTTGTCCACATTATACTAGCCGTTGGAAATGTCCAAGCCCTCGTTCAAGTAATGTTGTGCAAAAAAAGTGGAAAGTTTGAATTCCTAAGCACTCAAGATACTTTTTCAAACGAGTCAAGCCATTATTTAATGGAACATTGTATGCTTAGGTCAATTCGGGCCTCCTTTTGTCAAATTGATCCTCTAATTGGTGGGACATCTCATCTCATTTGAAGGATTTATGTAATGTGATGACAAAAATTGTAATTTTACTTAGTCTCCAATCATATTGTGTATGAAAATTCACTTATCTTTTGAAGCAAAAGGAGGAAATGTGTTGACAACCTCATCTATAAATAGAGAGCTCTCTCTCCTTTGCAAATAATTGTGAATTGTTGAGATCATTTTGCCATAATGTGAAATATTTTCATGAAATCTTTGGTGTTCATCTTGAAGTTTACCTTTCTTGGTTGATTTCAAATATTCCTAAGGAAATTTGCAAATAACTAAAGAATACTACACAGACTAACTAGATTGATCAATTTGAAGAGCAACTTTGTCACTTGTAAATGGATGTCTAGGATTTTATTCGCACATCTCTCTTGTTGGTGTAAGGTAGAGTTTGTCTCTCTCTGTTAGGCTATGCCCTACTGCTCCCCACCAAGGGTTTCAATTTATTTTGCATCATAGTTGAGCTAATGGTTGACGACTTTCCCCTAAGTAGGATCCTTTCTAGTAGGGCTTGATTTCAAAACTTTTTCTTGATTAGCCTTGAGGTGATTTAACTTCTAGTGTTCCTCCTCTAGCCATAAACCACAAGCATGGACTAACCACCTTAAGACGAGCATAAATTTGACCCCATAGCCCTAGTGGAAATAAAGCACACTCCTCATCTCTTTTTACCAAATTTTGCGATTGCCCTAAATTTTTATTATATAAAAAGTCTTAAGAATAGAAAAAATACATAACAAATAAATTATACAAAAATATAAGCATCAAAGATAAAAATTGATCTCGAGAATTTTTTTAGTTTTATGTCTAAATAAGATTTGACTCATTACATTTTGATTCTAGACTCATTTTTTAGAATGGTGTGCCACATTGAATATCTATAAAGATAGTGCCCCTCTCCTTTCTTGCATTTAATGTTGATCTAAAAAATGTGGAAGGGTTTTGAAGGAGATTTTAGAAATCTGATTTCATCTTCAGTAATTATAGCTCAAGTATTGGTAAAATCCCTTGCCTTGAGATACACGAAAAGTTGATTCTAACCCTTATAATCCCCAGTAACATTTCTAAAGTTTTCTAATCGAATATCACTCACCTTTGGAAGTGTTTTCAGTTTTCCTAACAATTGAAACATGTTTCATACTAATTGGGACACGTTCATTTTTCAACCCTCGGGAATTGGTGCCCCAAAATTGAGTAACAATTTCCAGATTTGAATAATTTTTTTAATAATCATTACTTTGAAGCGCTAGTATGTTTATTTTCATTATATTTCATTATAATATCATCTAAAATTCATATTCATAAGTTTCTATAGCATTTTTGGGCTTATGAGAGGCCCTAGAGTCAGCTTTTCTTTGTTGGTTTCTTCAAAACTTCATGTTTGAAGGTGCGTAAATGCAAGGTAAATCATCATTTCATGGTTTAAATACCAATATTGTTGAGGGGATTCATAATCAATCGTGGCTCTTTTTTCAAGGTTACTTCATTCATAAATTCAGTGTTTTCTTCGTTGGTTTGTGTTTTCTACAGTAATCTATTTGTTCTCTTAAAATCCTAATCTTCATCATTTCACTGTTTGTAGGCTCTAGTCATCCTAATACTTTTGGTGATGATTGTGTAGTTTGGAATACCCCTATGGAATTTTGGGAGTTTGCCAAAAGTGAGAGGAGAGTGTGCTTAGGTGACATTAGGGGCATCTGATGTGTGCTTACCATTTGGAATCTTGGACAAGCCTTTATAAGCCTGCTAATATGAGTGATAATAGGTCTCTAGGGTAGGGATTTAGTAAATTTAAAATCCCCTGCCACCAAAAAACAATTAGAGAGACTTCCCCTGAGATATAGAAGAGTTAATGACAACTCATTAGTAAAATTAGCAAAATGTGGCATGATTGTTAAAGTGAGGCAATATGCTACCACAGGGAAGAAGGAGAGAGGTGTTACAACTCGATTTTAGAGAAAATTAAGAAAAACTAAGAGGAAGTGAATGAGAAAGAGGAATGTTGATAGGTCCATTACGATTTTACCCTTCATTAAATGCCTAGTGACATAGATTAATTACAATTCACAACATGTAGATAACAACCAATTAAAAAACGAAACCAAACTAACATGGGTTATCTCATAAATCTCCTTTGTTGAGATAACTAACCTAAGTGCTAGATATGAAAGAAAGGAAAACCAAAACAATCTAATCTTATTGCCCCAACAGAGATGATCATTGGGCCTTGAGCAACTTCCACATGATATTGCACCTATTGATGATCCTCCATATGCTAAAAAGTTGAGCTTGAAATCTTGGGCGTTGGAATTTTTGATGATGTGCCTGTTACCCACCAAAATGCGTAACCCCATAGGAGAAAACTTTTCTCCTGCATTTGATATCCATTTGGAAAACCAGCTAGCTATCAACCTTTTATATCCGTTCCTTGATGATTATATGGCATATGCCTTCGCCATCTGCATCAACCACATACCTCTCCCCATCCAACATTTCCTCTTGGATGAAAGTGAGCTTCTATTCAAAATGTGCTTTGATCATTTTGCAATCGCGTACTTATACTTGTTTATTTTGTGCATTTAGTATCGATAAAGGGGTGATTTAGAAGATTGATCGATCTTGACAGTAAATTTGTTCTCTCACCTTATTAGGGGAGTTAATCTTTAGCCCCAATATAGTGGGACCTCCCTTAAGGCCTTAGGGTTGTAGGAGGGGCACTTAGGAAATACGGATTGAAATAGCATGTTCATCTTTCCCTACATCATACGTCCCACTTTCCATACCACATTACAAGCCCCTTATACCACACCTCCATTCTTTGGGTCTAACTTGTCATTGGTACATTGGGATTTGGCACTCTCTTGTCCACACTCCTTGAGTAGGAGAAACGTTGTCCTCGAGGTTAATGCAACTAAAAGAATGGAAAAGCATATTATGGTCACAATGAAAGAAAAAGAAGAAAATCAAAATGTAAAAGAAGGTTAGGATAGACGTTAGTGCATGGGAAAAATCTTAACATGAGCTGTACCCTCCTCATTGGCCATCCCCCGGTTCCTGAGTACTTGATACTCCATTTCATTAAAAGGAAACCTTTTATGTACCAACCCTAATGAGCAATAAATTATCTCAGCTCAACGGGTAAAATCAAATACTAAATCATAAGAGCAAGCTCTAACCCTTAAGTTATGCACCCAAAATAAAAAGCATTATGATGAAAAAGTAAAAAGCACACTATAGGGGTGGAAAAAGTAGGCCGAGCATGGCAACTCATGTCTCCACAATTTCTCCCTCCATTTACATCTATACACCCAAGATGTGGACTCCCCATCAGCTAGTCCCCTTGACCATGGAACTTGCCCATGAATACTTTTCGCCTCTGTTACCACTCATCTACACTAACACCTATTGATTGAGAGCTTGAACTTGGCGATGCCACCTCCCCTTGGGTTGACCATTAGCCACCTCTATCAAGTCAGGCAACACTTTTATGGGTCTTGGTCTATTTAGATATCCAGGTGATCCAAGTTTGAAGTATTAATATGCCCTTAACATACAAGTTTGGTCCACTTAAATGCTCATATGATCTTAGTCTCTAGTGAATGTTTTCTTGCATTTGATTCCAGGTAAGTCTTGTTAGATGGTCCACAGTAGCATAGGCCTTGAGATCACCCACTCCATAGGTACCTAGGCGATCCAAAGAGATTGAAGACTTAGCAGATGTAGCATTGCCCAGTTACTTCAAAGCGTTGGGCATTATGATGAATTGAGCTGATGATACATGCCCTAGAGCACCCCCAAGGCCTAGGAGATTTATCTTATTTGACCCAACACAGAGGATTTTTGATGATTGCACCACTACACCCAACAAGCCCCTAGGTTGGCCTTGACACTACCTGATGGGAAAGCCATGATTCGAAGCACAGTTGAGGATGGTCTTCCATGAGATTATTGGGGAGAACTTGTTGCACCTAACAGAGCCCTAGTGTTGGAGAAAAAGGGCCTTGCATTCACCATTGGAGACCCATGAGGATGATATGAGGTGGATTTGAGGAACACTCATCAAATGATGGATGATCCTAGCACACAGACAAATTTTCAGCCTTCATCTCACCATGACATGACATTTGGAACCCAAAAAAGGCATGACGTCAACATTATGAGGCTTATAGCTCATAGGTGTGGGTCATTTATTACATATTTTAGCATTGAGCGAGTGGATTGGCTTGTAACCCAAGGTTTACTTGTTGTCAAACTTGCTTTAGGGGCTTCTTAGGCTAATATTAATTGAGGTAGACCTCCTATAAATAGAGGTCTCTCCACATTTGATTCTAATCATCACTTTGGACTATTTTAGCCTCCTCAAAAGATTTTGGCCTAGTTTTTGTAGCCTTGTATTCTTGTGCAAATGTGATCTTTGTGGATGATTTTGCTATTGGACTAGCTCTTGCTGTGGAGACATCACTTTAGGATAATGACGGGTTTGTTCATGCATATCTTGTGAGTATATTTATTGTTGATTATCTTTTGATGGTTATTGCATGGAATAATTTTTTCTAGGGCTTTTATGTTCTTATATTTCATATCTTTTTATGGAATCTTGGTAAAATATTGTATGTTTTAACTAAAGATTGTATGACATCCCTTCAAGACAGCCAAGTTAGATTTCCTCTCGATTTTATCCCCTCATAAAGTGGTAAGTAGGTTTTTTCTTCTCCTTACTCCCTTCTAGGGTTTGATATCTCCATAGTAAGTCTCCCTTAGACTCCATCACCCAAGGAACAAACACTAGCTTCCACAGGTGATTAAACCTCACTGAATATCCTTTTAAAACATCATTTCTCTCCTCTCTCATTTTAGGCCCTTCAAGGAAAGCCGCTAGGCTAGGGCATAGGGCAAAATTCAACTAGGGGGAGGACGTTGGCTTGATGTGAGGCGTCTCGCATGGACTGAGTTTCATTGCATCAAAATCTAGCCTTCCACGAGTAAATTTGCCTCCTTAGGGATAATGTCACAAGCCCTAGGTAATTTTTCCCTACAGAGACCCTAACCTTGAACAAATGCTTCAACTTAGGGCTTGTTGAAGGCTTCTGGCTCCTGTTGTTGATCATATCAATTTTTCATAAGCCTTATCTTG
This sequence comes from Pinus taeda, assembly GCA_000404065.3. NCBI lineage: Eukaryota > Viridiplantae > Streptophyta > Pinopsida > Pinales > Pinaceae > Pinus > Pinus taeda. Next base: position 9,182 of record APFE031398843.1, read on the forward strand.
GTCTTATGTACCTCTATAAACTATTATCAATGTTTATCTCTTAAACCCTAGGCCATAAGTACCCTTGATAAGTTCCTTGGAGAGCGCATTGTTCCTTGTTTCACTAGATTAGGCCTTGTTCTTAGTCTAAGTGCCCTCCCTGAGCCCTTCATAGGGTGCTCCTAAGGTATGTTATTCCTTGTCTAATAAAATTGATCCTTGTCCTTATATAGTGATGTGTGGTGCGACAATTGGGTTCGTTGAGTGAAACCCACGAGGTCAGGGTTCAAATCACATTGAGTATATTGTCCTACTATGGTGTGCGGCTCAAGGAGTAGACTCCCCCCTAGCGTGAGTCTCGACTCTTGCCAAAATCATAAGAAATTAGTATATCTGGCTTGCAGGTTGTTGGATGTACTGTTGGTGTTATAGTGGCAGCTACGAGAATTGATCGAGGGTCTTCCTTAGATTAGGTCTGGCAATTACCGATTCACCATGTTGTTAAAAAATAAATAAATAAATTGAGCCTTGTCCTTAGCCTGAGTATCTTGGGTAAGCCTATTCAATCTCCTTCATAGTTTCTTTTAAGGGTACTCTTCTCCTTGTTACATAGAATTGAGCCTTGTTCTAAGTCTGAGTACCCTATTTGAGCCTATTCAATTGTCACCTTTGAACTCTAAAACCAAGAATATCCTTTAGGTGACCTAAACTTGGAAGCCTCCCATGTGCTGAAAGTCCACTAAAGAGCAGGAGGCGTTGTGTTGTGGTGACATTGGGCCTCCGCCATAGTGTTGTCCCTTGGTCTAGTTCTTGTCTTGTGAGGCCTCTCACAAGGCCTGCTAGATTTTGAGGAAATAGTTCCCAAATGGATCCAAGATGCCCCTAGGCTAGCCTTGACCTTATTTGATGGATGACACATTGTTCCAAAGCCCAAATGGGGATGGTTATCTCTGGGATGACTTGGGAGGGCTAGCACATCTCTCTTTGATGCCAATTTTCCTTTAGAGGTGCCATGTCACTCCCACTTGCTTGCAAAGAGTGACATAGGGCTTATCCTGGATA
>APFE031398844.1:2612-20827 GCA_000404065.3 Pinus taeda
TGTCATTTGTATCATCCAAGAATTGTTCATTTATGTAATGTAAAGGAGGTTGCCCCCTCGAAGAGGCTGAATTCTAAGGCGTTGATCTATCTTTTCTTGAGCTGGTTTCATAACACGCACCTTGTACACTGGTAAGGTGATATGCATCGCACCCCCTACATTGAGCTTTCAGTATGGTCCAGTTTTGACCATTTATGAGCAGTTTTCAGTGGAGAACTTCTGGGAGATGATGTAATCAGCTGACCTTGCTCCTTTAGGTAGTGAAGCAACACTTTTAGGGACTTTGGAGCCCTCAGTTTATGGAAATTTACGATTGGGGTTGAAGTGCCCAAAAATGTCTATAACAATCTCCCATCCAGTAGATTAGAAGGCTGAATTATTTTGAGTTGTAAGGAAGTGCTACTAGTTTTAGTATTGAGGTGAGAGCATTGTGTCATTATTGGTGTGTTCTTGTTGATTCATGAGGTGAAGAAGGCTTGAAGCTGGGAGGACGGCGCTGGATCAGACTTCTTATGGGTTGTAATTCTCCTTGATATCAATAAAGTTCTTCAATATTTTTCCCAATTGATTGTGCTAACTATAAATGCATTCATTTGTTTATCATATTTATGATTCTATGATGTTTATGCTATGATGGATCATTATTCTTTGATAGGTCTTTGTTTTTGTAGCTATGCAGGTACTCTCCAAGCATGTTAAGTACGAGGAGGAGTTATGGGATCAACCAAAGGAGAGGGAGCTCGAGTGAGGATTCAAGTGAAAGTTACAAGTTGGTCTTTCATAATCTCTTTCTTATCTGTCACTCATAGGAAAGATATTGAATTGCTTTAAATTGTTGTTTCTAGGTTAGCTACCAAACCTAGAGGGTTAGTCATTTGACAAGACACTAATCTTCCCAAAAACACTTGCTGCATTATTTTTCTAGAGCTCCCCAACATCTCGGCCTTGAACATGTTACACTTTTCTTCTCAATGCAACACATGCATCTATCTATATCTTATAGAGATTTTTAACTTGCACACCAATTTGTTTTACTTGTCCAGTAGTAACATGCTTTAGATAAGACTCCCCATACTAAACACTAGATCATATCCACGGTTTTCAAGTACAACTAAAAAAACTAATTTTTTATTTAGTCCATGCTCACACATTACATTATTTAGGTGAAGATGGGAGCCTAGCTCCATCTTAAATATGATAGTGCCAATCCCTTTGGTATTATACCTCGCATCATCTCCAAGTTATATGTGTAATTGTTGGTCCTTCTCGTCTAGGATGCTGAAGAAATCCTTACTTCCTATCATATGAAATGAATCACCAGAATCTAAGTGCCATACGCTACCTCATACAACACTTTCCATGCAGGAAATGAGGGTGAAATCCAACTTGAATTGTGATGTGAGAGCATCACCTCCTACTGTTTTTGCATATTTCTTACTGGATTTCTTGTGTGGACACTTGGTTGCATAGTGTCCATATTCATGGTAGTGAAAAAATTTGATTTTATCGAGGTCTTTCTTCTTTCCATGGTCCTAGTTAGATTCTACCTTACCTTGGGCCTTCTTTCCCTTGGCCTTATTTACTTTGCTTCATAGAGCAAAGTTCTCTTCATCCTCATATTTGTATGTGATGCCATCTCTATTGTTTCTTCTAATCTCCTTATGCACCAAATCATACCAAAGTCTCTCCCAATATGGTATCTTGTTTCTTTCATTAACTGAATCCTGATAGGCCATGATTTTGAAAGGCCAAGGAGTTTTAAGCTCACAAGTTCAGATGATGGGACATTTTCTTCTACTCCTCCAAGTTTCTCAAACCTGAGTGAATTTGGATAGGTATTGAACAACAATTTCATTTTTACCCATGCGAATGTTCCCGAGCTTATGTCTCAATGCCATTTTCCTAGCATCATTACTTCTCTAGAATATATCTGTGAGAGTTTTTCACATTGCAAAAGAAGTCTCCTTTCCATGCAAGTTCAAAACCACACAATCTTTGACACCCTCCAAAATAATCCTCCTAGATTTTGTTGTGTCTTTCTCCACTAAGCTTGTGCTTGTAGATTAGAGTCTGGTGGTTTTGGAATATCAGAATTTGTGTAATCTAATACTCCATTGTCATCAAGTACAAATTCCATCCTATCTTTACAAGCACAAAAATTCAAGGTTCCCTCTGATGCGTACTTAAGCCTTAATCCATTGAAAGACAATGTTCCTGTATTAAAGAAGATCTGCACCAAAAAACCTGCAAATCAATTTTTTTCTAAGAGAATATTTTGAACTTGGTTTCTATATAGCCTTCAATAGCTCTGATACCATGTATAAATAACTTGAAATTTGTAGCTACTAGTGAATTCATACTGAAAACAATAGACACAAATTTCTTCTATTCAATCTGTGAAAATAAAAACATAAGATAGAAACAAAACAATCACATGCAATCATTTAATCACAATGAACACAATATTTTTATTGAACAAAAATTTCATTTTTACCCATGCAAATGTTCCTGAGCTTATGTCTCAATGTCATTTTCTTGGTTTCACTGCTACTCTGGAATAGACATGTGAGAGTTTTCCACATTTCAAAAGGAGTTCCTTTCCATGCAAGTTTGAAACCACACAATCTCTGACACCCTCTAGAATAATCCTCCTAGGTTTTTCTGTGTCTTTCTTCCACTGAGATTGTGCTTGTCGATTAGAGTCTGGTGGTTTTGGAGTATCAGTTTTTGTGTAGTCTAATACTCCATTTTTATCCAGGACAAATTCCATCCTATCTTTCCAAGTACAAAAATTCAAGATTCCCTCCAATGCATACTCAAGCCTCAATCCATTGAATGACATTGTTCCTACATTGAAGAATATCTGCACCAAAAACTCTGCAAATCAATTTTTTTCTAAGAGAAGATTTCGAACCTGGTTTCTATATAGTCTTCAATAGCTCTGATGCCATGTATAAATAACTTGAAATTTGTACCTTCTAGTGAATTCGGACTGAAAATAATAGACACAAATTTCTTTTACTCAATCTATGAAAAGAAAACATACAATAGAAACAAAACAATCACATGCAATCATTCAATCACAATGAACACAATATTTTTATTGTGGAACCTAACTGGGAAAACTCCTCCTCTATTTTGTATTAAATCAAGTGAGAATATGGATCTATTACAATGACTGTTCCAATCCTTGAAGCTACATCTACACAACGATACTGATCTCATGCTCTTTGACCTTCTCTAACCAACACTTATCCAAAATAGGCCTCAAGCTTCCTCCTATTTCCTTGCACAATCCTTGAGGAAATTAACTCCTAAAAGATAGGATAATTCCCTATTTCCTTGTGTAAATCTAACAAGAATTTATCACCTACTTGAATGGAAAACTTGTACACTCAACTAGTATACAATTGATAATTACAATGTGCCTTTTCCTTCACCTCAACAAGGAAATTCGAATTCCATACATGACTAGGGGCTACTTTTAGTAAATTGATCAGTTATCTAAGAGATTAGTGAGTTAACAACATTTAATACTACTCAACTGAACTCCTACTAACTCTATTCATGACTAGAGCTCAGATAAAAGAGTTTAGCTAACAATAACTCCACTATATTTCTATATTCTAGCAATAAACTCATGCACAAGTCTACTCCTAGCCCACAAATCTGAACTGCCTAATTTAACTAAGAGACAATGCCATGTCACTCCTGCTAACTATAGCTCAAGTCATCCCACTAATGTAGAAATTCAAATTTCTCCATTTGACCAAGGTACAAGTCAAATAAAGCTTTTTCTTGCTACAATCTAACATTAGAGAGTGGTACACGAGTGAGTTCACAACATTAGGTTTGATTAGCCCAGGTTTGGAAACAAATCGAGATTTTTTGCAAGTAACCCACCAACTAATTGGTGAAGGTCACAGTGGTCGAAATGTTGGAAAGTTCCCTTAAATTTGAGAGCAAGTTCCACAAGATGGTACTTGACAGAGTTTAAAGGGAATTACAAGCCACAATTTGGTGGCTTTTGGATGAAATTCAACCACATAGGGCTAATTCACACAATAGCCGCACAAAGAGGTGTTTGAAAAGCTTCCTATTAATTTACGAAAAGAGCTCATTGGAAATTGTTGTTACATGTTTAAATTTCATTAGTGCCGCTATGGGTATCTCCATTAGTTTAGGTGAAAACCCCGTTGAAATTATAATGTACAAGAATATATAATGTACAACAACTCTTTGATATAATTTTGGAACGAGATGTCTTTCTTGTAGACATTAGTGGTAATATGCTTGCAAAGAGTAAGTTCATAAAGGTATGAAGAATTGTTGGAAAGAAATTTTGTTTTGATTTGGGTGGCTACTCTGAAGATGACCAAATTAGGGCCAATGATATAATTTGGTATTAACTTCTAGTTTCCTGACAGAATGATTAAACATGATGTGGTATTTTTGTTTACATAATTATTAGATGACAAATTCTCGAAGCACATAATGTGTTTTATGGGACACCAGCACTGTGGTTTAAATGGTTGCAACACATTTTATTTGCGTAAAAGATCCTTAGTACAAGGTGTATATGAAATTTTTGATCAAATTATTCTTGGATAACACAAAAAAATTATTTATATGGAAGGAATTGCAACATGAATCTAGGTCGTTATACTAACATTGGCGTTGCCACTAACATTGGCATATCAATGGAGTCATTTAATTGAAGTTCCTGAATGCTCGAATTACATTTAGCATGGGGAATTCAGAGTTAAAATATGGTTACCATATTTTGTAGAATATCTTTTGTTAGAATTATCATGAAGGAACAATATTCAACTAGCTCCAAATGCAACTAGAGAGATATTAGCAAGGCTCAAAGAACAAGTGGCATTGAGTATTTATAGAAGTCTCTGGGTCTGTTCTATTTAAGCAACACGAATCTTCCTTTGCCAATGTGACTGACCAATACTTATAAGGTGTTATATACAGACGTAGACCAATTTGTACCTCTTGGTGTTTAGGTTGTTGACATCTATTTGTTTTACAGGCAGGACTAATCTTCTTCAAGGTAGAGGTGATGTCTGTCACAAATTCGAAAAGGCATTCAACATCACTGATTTCATCAATACTTTTTTTTTCCCTCTTGGACTAGAAATATTATCATATAAATTATCTCTTCATTAGTAATCTGCCTACATGCTACTAAATTAATTTATATATTCAAAAATGTTTCTTCTTGGAATAATGTATTTAAGGTTCAATGTACATTTCTTTTTCCATATACAAATTTTATTGACACACCTAAAAATCTTGTGTCCTGCTTCCCATAAAACATTGATGGAAGACTCCAAGACCTAGTCCCGTGAATAGGCACCATTTGACAACCTTATTCATGTAGTTCATAACATGTATAAATTTAAGAGTGCGTCAAATTATTTCTCCTTTACACATTTACTTATGGATGTGTGGTGTGTGTGGTGAACACCATTGGTATTAACGACCATCATGCATTGTTATTTTTGGAAGTGGAAGAGGATGACACGAGAAACTCACCGTTACACTCCAGAGAAATTATTCACCTACCAATAATTACCCACACACCATGTTGTTTATACAATTGTTATCCATAGTATCTCAATGTTGTAAAGCTCGTCGTCATAATAATAATTAGGGTTTTGCCAATTTAGACATGAGATCCAAATTGATATAATACTTTAAGTTTATTAGTTAAGGAGTTTGTTTTCACATAACAATTTAAGTACTAAAAATTAGGGACAATGGATGCCAATTTTATTGAATTGTTAGAATTAATCATTTATATATATATTGAAGTCTAGTTGGACATATTTGTTACAAGGTTGAACAAGGTGGTATTAGTTATATAGGCATTTAAATGGATGTGAGATACCACGTGGATTTTGGGGAAGTAGTAAGGAAAACAATGTATTGTTAATCGATGTGTTATCAGTAGTTAAATTAAGGGAATTTTCTTTGCCCCTGTTATCACCAAAATAGGACCTTGATAGGCTGCTGATTAGACTATCTCAGTGTAACTATTTCAAATTGATCTTTTAGCTAAGGCTTAGCCTCCTCAGCCTAAGAGGGCTCTCTCAAAGGGTTAATGATATTGATTAAAGATATGGATAGATGACTAACTCTATGGTTTGTGATTTTATATGTTTATAGGTTGAAAGATGGAGACTTGCTACCATTGGGCTATGGAGTGAGTGACAGAGATAAGGATAACAAATAGCTCTTCTTATAAAACTGAGGCTTGTATACACTTCAATGAAAGAGTGACACATTCAAGAAAGTCTCAATAACTTGAAGTTCATAGGAGTCAGAGCATGTGGGCATGAATTCTGAGTAATGGTACATCAAGGTATTCAAAAGAAACACTAAAGCAAAGAAGGAGGAACCATCATGAAGGAATAATACCACTTTTCGTTTGTTTCTGCTTCACACATGTGAGTTTTTGAGCTACTGGAGAGGGTTGAAGTTACACGTCTACAGTAGGGTCAGAATTCTCATTGTCGGAGGCTGAAACCTAAGTTTGATGCAAAATTAAAGAAATTTGACTTTGGAATCTAGCTAATAATCATGGGAGGATGACTTGGTGGATTGGAGGAGGTCTTTGTCTTAGTCAAAAGGTTTTGGTTGACTCATTTGATTTGGTTATAAAGGAAGAGAAGAGAATTTTGGGTTTTCCTTTATAAGAGAGTTTTTCCCTAGCTGAGAGCTTACATCCTGCGTCCTTGATATTCATGTTTATGTTTTGGTAGTTTCTTAATGATAAGAAGATAAAAGAAGGCATAAGGAAATTGAAGAAGAAATAAAAGAAGATAACTAAATACCACAAGTAATTATAAAGATAAGAAAATATTTCTGACTTTTGATTTTCTAACATGGTATCAGAGCTAAGGTGAAGAAGGAGGAAAAGGAAACATAAAAATCAATATCTCTTAATGAAGGATTCTAGAGAAGTATTCAAGTAAGAAGAAGAGGAGTTTTGTTATACGAAATTGATAAATATATCTATGGAATCATCAATGAAATCCGAGAACAAACTTCAAGGAGCCTCTAACTTTAGAGCATGAAAAATAAGGATGGAACTCATCCTTGCAATGAACAAGGTATTGGATTTACTACAAGGAAAAGTCAAGGAACCTACAAATGATGTTGGAAAGGAAAAGTATAGAGAAATTGATATTATTTCCATGAACCTAATTGTGGATTGGGTTAAAGAAAAATTGATTCCCTACATATCCACACTAGATTCTTCAATAAAAATGTATGATTCTCTCTCCAAATTACTTACAATCAAGAATATTGGTAAAGTGGCAAGTCTAAAGAATGAGTTTCAAACATTAAAAAATACAAAGAATGATATATTGAATTCCTATTTTGTAAGAATTACCCGTATAAAAGATGGACTACAAGCAATTTATGGAATTGTCCTTTAAAAGGAACTTGTGATTGCTGCCTTTCTAGGACTACGAAAGTCTTGGAATGCCTTTACATTTGGAATTAGTAGTAGGAAAAATTATCCATCTTTCAAAGAAATGTGGTCTCCCTATATACAAGAAGAAGCTCGTATCTCCTTGGTAGAAGGTAAGCAAGAAAATGAAGAAAATACCTCAAATGCCTACTTTGCTCTTGTCAAGGAGAAAGGAGGAAATAAGAGGTTTAAGGGGCCCAAGAAGAATCATGGGATGATCGACCTCTATAAAATAGAATGCTATCATTTTCCCAAGATGGGACATTATAAGAATCAATGCCCTGATAATCCTAAGAATAAGAAGAGAGAAAGGGACCAAGCTACAATTTCTATGATTATGATCCTCCAAAGAAGTCTAAAATTGAAGACGCTGAAGTGAAAGACATATTCTATTAAGTCTCATATATCCTTTACTTATAGTTTGTTGTTTTAGTTCTTGTAATTTTTCTTTTATTTTTAATACTAGGATAAACAATCCTTTTCCATTCCTAGGGTTTAAAGATTAAATATTTTTTGTTAGAAAACTCTTGAGTTGTTTTGATGAGTTAAAGGGATCCCTCAAAAGACTCTATTGTTGCAAGATCAAGAGGGAGCTTCCCATTATTTTACAAAAAGAGAAGTATCTTGTTAATTATTTCATTTTCATTTTTAATTTCACCTATATATCTAGTTTAATTTTTGTTGCTTGTTTAGAATCCTTTCTCTTGTGATTTCCTAGGAAAACCTTGTAGGTATTCTCTACAAGATGCTTGTAATAAGGATTATGACTAGATTTAGAGGAATAATCCAAAAGAAGAAAATAATATTTGTTGCAAAAGAAACCCTTCAATAAGAAAAACTTACAAGGTTTTTAAAAGAATAAAGTCAAGGTATGCTTAAAACCACAAGATTTGTAGTTAGTCTTGTTCATATAAGATGGTATGATCATTTTGAAATTTTCTTTATATTACTAACTCTCTCATGTCTAGGGTTTTGAATCATCAAGATTCTTCTTTAGGGTGATTAATATTTGAATTAAATCAAACCTGATCATATTATCTATCTTTTTAAAACCCTAATATTTAAGGTTCAGTGTAAAAACTCTAGCCTTTTACGGTCTGTTGATGATATCTAGAACATATGATAAAACCCTAGTTCTTTAGGGTTTGATGAATTAGGGTTTACGTCAAAATTCTTGTTATAGTCAATGAAAGATCTTAGGAATGAAACCCTAGGTGTATATACTTCCATCTGATTGAAACCCTAACTTTGTATAGTTATTGTATTAAAGTTTTGATAAATGTATCTAGGGTTTACAGTGAAACCCTAGTAAATATTGATATAAGATTCTAAGGCATGATAACAAAATCCTAGATGTAAAATGATATTCCTATGATTGAAATTTTAACTTTATTTGGCCATATCTAAGGTTTAATAATGGTATCTAGGGTTTGTGAAAAAACCCTAGAAAAAGTTTGTTGTAAGTCTAAGGCATGAAAAATGTAACCATAGTTTATTTCTTCTCTATCTAAGTTTAGAATATGATATTTAGAGTTCAAGTTCTTGCTCAAAGTTTTCATAGCCCTAGATGCTCTCTCTATGATAATATGAGAATGCTAGTTTGAATTTTCATGCTCCAGTACATATATATTTGTGCTTAGTTGTACTTGTTGGTTAAGATTTGCAGGTATATAGTATTCAAGATGTTGAAGATTCTTACCTACCTTATAGTGATGATGACTTGATGATGTTGTTGAGCATGATGAAAAGAGAGAGTTGTAAGAATATTTATAGCATTGAAGTATACATTGATGATTAGTAGATGACCTTGTTGCCATAAAAGGAAGGATGTTCTGAAAGGTAGATGTTCTCTGATGATGCGAAAGAAAGAGCCTATTTGTTTATGGATTTGTCCCCTAGAAGAGAAGAATCTTGGATAAAGAAAGCGTATATCTCCCCAATAAAGAGGGATGGATATTGTGACAATTATAGTAAATACCTTGAAGAAATAATAAGATTGAAGAAAGTCTAAAGCACTATAGATGGTTATTTGTGATTGATGAAATTTAGAAAAAGAATTGGATGTTTTGGAAAGTGTTAAGGCTGAATTTGGTGCTACTAGAGAAGTTGAAGAAGGAAGCTTCCATTGAGATGTGTTTGGATTTTGTTATGACCTAAGAAACATCAGAATAGTTGAAGACCTCAATATTTTGTGTTAGCATACAAGAACATATAAATTGGAAGTTTGATACTGGTTAGGGTTATGAATCTACAATATGTGCCAACAGATGAACAAGTAGCTGATGTGTTGACAAAATATCTTCCCAACAAAAAGTTAGTTTATTTTAGGAGTATGCTCAGATTAGTAGATATCTCTTATTTGGTTGAGAGGGAGAAATGAGTACCATAAAACTACATGCATGATGGTAATTCAGAGGAATTCTTGGTCTAGTTAGTATTGAGATCTCTGTTGATATCTAGATCCTAGTGAGGGAGGGTATTATGTGGAGCTCCAGTTTAGTGTTAATGATACTTGGATCCCGATAAGGGTTGGTGTTAGGGCATGGAGGGCTAGATGGTATCAATATTGATACCAAGGCGATAGCCTAATGGTACCTATAATGGAAAATGCGTGGATTACACCTTAGTCCTTGTTTGGAGGATACCTTGGCAGTTAGGGTATCCCTAACATTGTGTATTATATTGTAATTGTTGTAACCCTAGTGGAAACCTTTGGATGAGAGGAGGCCAATGCCTAGGACACCCATTCAAAATAAATAAAAATATTTTCTTTTATGACTATAAACATAATTTCCTAGAGATTTTTTTTTTTAAACGTAATGTAATTTATGTTCTTGGAGAAGATGACAAAACCCTTGAATATCACCAAGATGTCAGTGGATAAACCTTACTAAAGTTTAGTATGGTAGGGAAGAATATTGAGGAAAAATATTTAATGTAGCAGGCTGATATAGAATCCTTTACATAAAACCTTAGCTGAAATGATGAAATGCAAGAACGTGAACTGATGAAAAATGTGGAGCATAGTTTAAGGTTTCTTTAAATAAAAATATACATGTACTTTCTGCTATTAACACATCATCAGTAAATTTGATATTGAAAAACAAGTTACAACCAATAAATTCATTACACATTTTTTTGTAGAAGAACAAAATTAAATAGTGACTTACAGAGGTAAAGAAAACATGCTATAACCAATCACACATATGGAATCATATGAAAAAAATTATTAGTTCTCCAAGAAAATTTTCACATTACACAACAAAATTTGATCTCCAGGCCAACATTCAGAACCCCAAATCTAGCCCCTTGGTCTTATTTTAAATAAAGTTTAAATTGAGGTGTAGTTATGAAAATTGTTAACTGCCATAAATAAGTTTTAAAACTACTCAATTCTCTTAAAACATTTAAATATTAAAATACTTTCAGACTTTTACAAAATTACAAAATACAATGTTTTTCAATTTTTTCAAAAGTAAACTATTTATAAATTGGAGACTTTTGTGCTCTCAACATTCTTGCTAGCTTGATGAAGTCCCACACTCAACAAATTGAACATTCAATGGTGTGACTAGATTCTGACACATCTTATAAAGTGTTAAATCAAGAATTGGGCACTGGAGCATTGTACTATATGCCATCCTTAATTTTTTTAACTTGGTGTAGCTTGGTTTATCAGTGAATAACGTCTTAACTAACCACAACAACTAAATGTCCCTTTGCAGGCAGTTGACAATTGTTGATCCATTTAACAATGTATGTAGTCTTTTCATGCAAGGAGTTAATTTTTCATTTGGCTTCTACTAGTAACGTTTCATACTATTCCTAGGAGAGAGGGTTCCCTTGCTGATCCTGGCATGTTGGCATCCCTGGTCTAATCCTTTTGTCAAAATTAGAATTAAAATATGTCATCGACTCTCTAACTTCCTCTAACCTGCTCTCTGCCTACTTTCTATACATGTTTCTCTCAACAATTTTATTTATTTTTAATACCACAACTGTCCTATCTAAAATGTGCACTACTCTAAGTTCCTGGGAGGATTCTGTTAGCCTCCTATTGTAATAGGTGTTCATATTTCATGATTGACTATTTACATGCCAAATATGTCATCTTTTTATTACTGCAAAGCTTCCATATTTCCATAGAGTTTCCATTTTGATAAGTTATTCCAATTTTGAAGAGTTGTTCAGTTAAGGGAAGGCCAAACAGTTTAATCTTGGCTTCCCTAGGTTTCAATTGCTTGTTTTAGAATATAGAGATGAATATTTGTCCAAACAAGCTTAATCTTGGCGGATTGGTAAATAGGTAGAGAAACAAGGGCACTCATCAGCTTAATCTGAGCCCCGGAAGAGACAAGGGTCGATTTAGATAGGAGGATAGCTGAAAGAAAGGTTGAAAGGCTGGGTATGCTAGTTCAAGTGCACCCAAACCAAAAGAAGAAAAAATGCTAGGTGAGTAGGCCGGGTAGGTAGCGTTGTGGTGCAGAATCATGGCTTGTGATCCATTTCATTCATGTTTTAAGTGTCATATCCATTCACATCTCAAGCATAAGGTAGTTTCCATTTGGAGGAGCTCAAGCGAGGCATGTCTAAATTCCCCTTCTTCCTCTTTCCTCAAACACTCACTAACTTCCCCTAAAGAGGTCAAGATCTGCTTGATATCTCTTAGTCTCATCATTTTCATATCAATTGCCTTGGTAAAGATCTGCTTTACTCGAGGAATGTTCACACTTCTGCTAAAAGTCCTATTTCCCCTTTAAAGCCTAAGATTTCTATCCTTAGCACTTTCTGATAAAATTTCATATTAAATTCTAACTTATTATGTAAATCCTAGCTATTCATCCCTCCCCATACTAAAAATATATACAACACCCCCCTAAATACATATCCCCTCCATTGGTTGAAATATAACCATAACTGTGCTTAGGGAATTGCTAAGTTTTCCTAAAACATAGCAAGAACCCTCATTTCCCCTTGCTTCAGATCATGGAGGCCGCTTTGATCGATCCCTTTGGTAGGCTTATGTGTCTGCTAACAAGATCTTTGCAAACAAGGTCATAGAAGTGATCAACCCTGATGATGACTATGTTTGGGTACATGACTACCATCTCATGGTGCTTGCCACATTTCTAAGGAAGCGATTTAACAGGTAGGATCCTTGGTCTTGATTATAAACCAAAGAGAGGCTACATTGGGGAGCTGAAGGAACAATTCAAGGGGAAGAAAATGCTGTTGGGTATTGATGACATAGATATATTCAAGGGTATCAGTTTGAAGCTGCTAGCATTGGAACAGTTGCTTAAGCAACATCCTGAGTGGAGGGGAAAAGTGGTATTAGTGCAGATTGCAAATCCTGCAAGGGAAAGAACCTTTATTTGTCCCTTGTACACCAAAAGGATGCATAGAGTTGCTAATTCGATCTGGTAGATATGGTGGGAAAAAAGGCTGTAGTGCTAGGTCGTAGCAATATTGTTGGAGCACCTGCTGCTATGTTATTGCAGAGGCACAATGCAACTGTTACTATTGTGCAGTCTTACACCAAAAAATGCTGAAGATATTACTCGGAAAGTAGATATTGTCATTTCTGCTGCAGGTGTGGCAAACTTGGTTCATGATGACTGGTCGAAACCTGGTGCTGTGGAAATTGATGTTGGCATAAATCCAGTCGAGGATATCAATAGTAAAAAAGGTTACCAATTAATTGGTGATGTTTGCTATGAAGAGGCTTCAAGAATAGTCTACACAATTACTCTTGTGCCTGGTGGGGTTGGTCCAATGACCATTGCAATTTTGGTCATTTTTCCAGTGTTCAAGAATGATTTAGAGCTACAGTCCATTAAGAATTACAGCCTAAATATTTGCTGGGAGATGGTCTTTGTGCAGCTTGAGGTCAACTCCTCCATAAAAAACACTTCAGCTCACATATTTCTTGTGTCTGGAGCAACAACACGTGCAATATGTTTCTTGCATCGCTCGAAGGCAAAAAGTTCAAAGCATTTTTCTCTTTGCTCCCTGGTATGTGTGCTTATGGAAGTTTTCACAAGTTTCTTATGGCGTGGATATGATTCTCTTATAAATATTTTTTTATCAGTGGAGCCATGGCATCATCAGGATGTTGATCCAGACTTTGGATCATGCCAATCAAAGGAGCATGCGATGCGCTTTCCTCTGATCAGAAGTGGTGTGCTTGTTTCACTATTTTCTGTTGTTCAAATTCGTATTAAAAGACTTGGTCAACACCATCCTCACAAATTACTTTGTTCTTGGGATAATTGCATTATCAGCCACATGGTTATCTTCCATTGAACGTTTTCTACCAAAGAACTGGAATAAGTCACCAATAAACTGCCATCTTCCGTATTTTAAAAACTGGCGAAATAGAGTTCACCAAATCATAGCTTGTGGCTGCTTTTCTTGGAACATTCTGTTTGCACATGGTATGCATGGAAGAAACGCTGGTTAGCAAACAACGTTTTGAGATTGGCATTTCAAATACAGGCTATTGAGAGGTTATCTCTTGGATCCCTCAAAACTGGAGCTATCCTCTTGACAAGACTCAGAACTGGCGCATGAGTTTGAGGACATATTGAGTACTATGCGTTCAGCTATGCCCAATGCGATTGTGTGTGGGGATTATGTTATTGATAAATGGAATTCATGTTGACCAGGATAAGGACAGTGACACCAACTACCTCTGCAATATATATTACCATTTCTCTATAAAAACCAGCCAACAGAATAGCCCACTAAATACTGATCGTATCACTATCACCATCAATATGATCGATTGGCAGTTTCAGTACTGAATCCCAACCCCTTGTGGCCCCATCTGCAACTTTACTGGAGTCCAACGAGAGAAGAAGAAAATAGCATAGCAGGCCTAATCGAAATCCCTTGGAGGAACCCATCGCAGATGTGCAGAGGCACATCATACAACAGACACTGTGATCAAAAAATTATCAAAGGGGCCGATAACGACTCCAAAGGTGGCAGAAGGCCGAGCAGTGGCCATAAATGAGTGATTGAATAGTTCAAAAACATGCGGAGGTGAAGAAAGAGCCCAGATGCATGCCAAGGCATATTAGTGAAGCGGCAGAGAGTGACGGTCAAAAATATCAGTGGAAGATATTTGTATTTCAAAGCAGGTGAACATCAAAAGGCCCCAACAAGTCAAATAAACAGTAAAAGCCCATTTAAATCTCACTAAAGCAGAATTAATGCGCTCCAATGCCACTCAGCAGCAGCGGAACCACCTAAACGATGCAGACAAAAGGATTCAATGCGTAGTTATCACAGAGTTATGGCCATGAGGCCAGTGCATAACTCCAGGACCACTGTTCGACCATTCTGAGGCTGCTCTCTCATGCGCAGCCCTCAGTTGCATAACTTTAGTTGCCAACTGCCCCAGTGCAGCTCTTTTATATATTTCATTACATTTACTCCCAGCACAACTTTGAATCCAAGACAATTACTACACAGATATTTTCTAGATCTGTCTTAGAGATATTTTTGATATTTTTTCCCTTTGACACCTGTTCAAGGGAAGTCTGTAAATATTTCCCTATATAAACCACCCTATAGACAGTCTTAAGAGGTGGAACAAAAAGAAAGAAGCGGTTGATACATTCCAAGAGAGACTCGTTTTGTACATCTGATATGTTTTCCTTAATCAAAGACTGCTGAAGTTTGGAAAATGGACTGTGTGCTATGTTTTAATGTTTGAAGGGTGAATTATGGAATTCTAGTGCTGAAACATGACTCAATAAGTGCCTCTCACCTCTGTTTTCAATGATTTATGCTCATAATATACATGTATCACCATCTAAATAGCAGATAGAAAGATTATCTTAGAATTTGCTCAGCCACACTCTATGCTCAAGGTCTGCTATTTCTTTATGTTTTCATCTTAACTAGTAATGAATATGAATTCCCTTTGGCTCATATCTCCTCGAATTCACCCATGTTTTGGCAGTTATCTAGGGATTTTTTGACTGCTCCCAGACAAAGCTCTTTTCCTTATGTTATGCTGAATGAGGATTCTTTGCCTCTCATTTCTTGAAAATTTCAATCCGGTTGGTTGGATTGCTACACTCCATACCTGCGCTGTATTATTGAGAGTTTTTTAAAAATCAGAGATTACTCAAGAGCTTGGATGATGGACTGTCTATTATGCTTCTTTTTAAATTCCTGAAGGGTGATCATGGAATCCTTATGTTGTCATGTGGCCCAATAAGTGTCTCTTGCCTTTGTTATGTCAGTTTATATATGTTGGTATCATTGTCACTATCTCGATTGAAGAAAGAAGGACTAGTCTACAATTTGCCTTACAACACTTTATACTCATTTTCTGCAATGTTCTATATGTTTTCTTCTGACTAAGGCATTAATATGAATACCTCATGGCCCATATTTGTTCTATGTCATCCATGTATGATTGTTATTTAGGAAATCTTGATTGTTCCTAGATAGAATTCATTCACCTTACCTCTGTCAGCCAGATAAAAGATTTCTTAGTTGCCTTACATTTCTGACCTCCACTTCATCCTTTTTTAGCCTAAATAATTGTTTTATGAGCAACTATCTGCTCCATATCCCTCTTGTGACCAAGAAAACACACCAACAATCCTACTCCCCTGACTCCATGCCCAATGGTTTGAAACTTATCACACTATGCATTGCCTCTCTACTTGAAACCATCCTTCTTCCCACCAAAACACGAACAAAACCCCTTGTACTCAACAACTAGCCTAAGATCACCCTAAACAAAGCTAAATTATGAAGAGAGAGCCCTCTCTGATTGCAGGTAGGCTAGGACCTGCAGTCCAAAGATTTGTTTGGTGTTACCTCAGCCGTATCCCTTAAGAAGCCAAGGGACAACCTGAGCGATAACATAATGGCGACTCCGCTGTGGAACTTTTGAAATAATTTCAATGATCAAATTAGAAGCTAGCTCCCAAAAAGCATTCACATTATACAAGGTCAAGTTTGGACCCAAAACCCCTAGCTACTTTTGAAAATCCAAATTTAATCCCAAGAAACCTTAGGAAGATAGAGTGAAGAGAGGATTTAGCTGATTCTAGTCCTGAGAAAGTTCAGCCAAGAAATGTTCCAACCCCTGTCAAAGTTCTATTTCATTCATCCCCTATTACCGCTACTTCATCATCCACCTCTCCAAGCACCTCGTCCACACCTCCGTTCACTGCAGATACTACCACTACAACTCCTATTATCCCAGTTGTTCCAACTGTTCCGTTCATCTCTGTTGTTCCACTTGTCCCTGTAAATATGGCTAATAGATATTCCCCTTTGCAGCTTCCTGCAAACCCCGGGGCTATGCCTCAGGACTACCAGACTAAAATAACTTATTTTGATGGCACAAGTGCTTGCACAGCCCTTCAGCATACAAGGAAAATGCAGGATTACTTTGAGAGCTATGAGATTGACGATGATAGTGTGAGAATGAGGATTTTTGTCCAAAGTTTGACAGGTGATGTCAGGCCTTGGTTTAGAGCACTCCTAGCCAATTCCGTAGCAAATACAAAAGCCTTATACCACACATTTATCAATAGATGGGAGAAGAAGAAAGACCCATTACACATATTGTCCGAATATGACACCATTAAAAGAGGCCCTTAGGAGGCTGTGTTAGACTACTGCGCAAGGTTTAACAATGTTTACAATACAATCCCACAGAACCTTAGGCATCCACCTGATCTTGCTTTATATAAATTCCCTGATGGTTTTGATAATGACATGACTTATCAGTTAAGGGAAAGAGCCCCTCAAAGCCTGGCAGAGATACAAGACGTTGATGTTAGTGTAGAGGCAAACTTGATTGCCAAGAGAAATAAAGTGAGAGCCGAGAGAAGAACCACCTTTAAAGAGGAACCTTCAGTCTTAGACCAAAAACTGGATGCTATGATCAGTGGCATGCATAGGCTGGGAGATAGAATAGAAACCGTTGAGAGAAAGTCTACATGGGATGCGCCACAAGCCAACACTTTTAGGAACCCAAATTTTAGGAAAACTCACAACCCAAACGCTGGACGATCCAGCCCAGATCATGATATAAGACCTCCTTTCCAAGAGAACTACATAGAAGCATCTACATCTAGTGAGCCATTAGAAGATACTCATATAAACTGGGTGGGTTCAAAGAGTGAACAACAGGTTTTCTTAACACAAGAAGACTGCGATCATATCCAACAAAACCAAGATGATCATGACTTTGATAAATTTCAGACTCAAACTGGAGAGTCTTTTGACTTCAAACAAGGCTATAATTCTGTTGTGTATGAAGTGCACAAGCAATATAAACTGAGGACTAGAACAATTGATGTGTTGAGCCTCAAACCTACACTTCTTTACACATCCTCCCAACCTCCTTTTCCTATTCATTTCCTTATTTTTCCACTCATTCCCTCCATCAATTTGCTCAAATCGTTGTAGTTTAGGACTTTTTACATGATTTTCTAATTATGCTAATGATTGTGTTTGGTTTAGAATTTTGGTTCAAGGTGCTGCGTTTCCGCAGCTCACACAGGGTTTTCCGCAGCTGATCCCAGTTTCCGCAGCCAACCCCGAATTCTGCAACTGTTTTATTAAATGCTATGTTCCAGGTGTCCTCCGGGAAGAAGAGCCACATGGGCAAGTTCGTGGAACCAAGGACATGGTGTGTGTCCCTCCAGATCATCCAAACCAGTCATCAAAGCCCGTGGTCAAC
>APFE031398845.1:14719-35243 GCA_000404065.3 Pinus taeda
CATACCTCATATGAGGCCTTCTACGATCCATGACTTCTTTTTTTGGTGAGATAACTCAACATAGACACTTTCTTTGCTCACCAAACAAAGAAATGACAAATAAGAAAAACCCAGGGAAAATGACTTCATTTTCCATTCCCCGACAATGACACCAAAAAATCTTGTACCTTGGAAGACAACCTCTGGCTAAGGAGAGGTCAATTCCCAAGACATTTATCCAAGACTATGAAATTATTAATTTTCTGTCCCATTTTTCAAAACCCTAGAAATTGTTTATTACAGATAATGCTTTTAAAAATTTCTTGGGGAAAAACACTCTTTTAAAGTGGCCTTCTAATGGTGAATGTGTAATTTGTAGTACAATGAGTGAAATTTTTTGAGGAAATATTTAAGCAACAAGCTACTTGAAGCAGAATCTCTTGTCTTAAACTTTAGAAAAAAAATGGAAGTAAAATGAAATGGAATACAACAAAGAGGAGCACATATTAAGGATAGTTAACTTTAACTTACATATATCAAAATTTCTGTGAAACTATAATGCTAAAGGCCAACAATTTCATTAATCTCTTCTATAGAAGAATAACATTAAATTGAAAGATAACAAGAAACACATATCACATTCAACATATGTTTGGAATCAATTTGAAATCTTTATTAAAAATCACCAAGAAGATCAAAATTACAAAGGGAATTTTGCTTATGAGGTCCAAAACATGGAACCTTTCCTCCTCCTTCAAAATTATCTTTTATAGTATAATTATAATAAGGACAACTATGAAATTGTCAATTGTCAAAAAATTGCATAACTACTTAAACTATCTAAAGACTACTTTGTCCTCGAAAACTACATTCATGAAGAGAATAAAACAAAATTACATCATTTTACAAAAATGTTTTCCAAAATTTCTGATGAAGTAACAGGTGGCATTAACTCATTGATTCAACTGAGATTTTGGTGCATATGAAGTTCCAACTTCTATACTTGCTTTTGTAGGTGACATCCATTCTCTACATCTCTTCTAGACTGTCATATCTGAGCTCTGGCTTTTGACAAACCTAGTGTGAGCCAGTTTAAAGTTGTTAATCTTGCCATAAGTTGGTTGATCAGTAAACAAATTCCTTATTAACCACAACAACTAAAAATCCATGTGTAAATAATTTACTATTGTTTCTCCTTTCAGAATTGTTGTCTTTTCATGTGAAGTGCCAATCTTTCTCTTTTCTTCCACCAACAAAGTTTCATAAGTCTCCCACGTAAGCATATTTCCCTGTTGATCCCAGCATGAAGACAACGTTGTAAAATGAAACTAGGTTCGGTCTTCATAATGACATGTAATTATGATATTTGTAAATGATTTAAAGAAGAAAAATAAAATTATTATGCCTTGCTTTATGGGTTTCATGAGAAATAGGTTTTATTTTTATATAAGCTCCCATTGAGAGATTTAGGATTTTTCATCTAGATTCAATGTCATTTATGAAGATTGTATAGGAGTATACAAATGTCTAAAAGCCCTCCAACAAAAATCTCTAGCCATCCTCTTGAAGTCAGCCTACAAAAAACAAGAAGAACTCATTTGACCCACCTCAAATAGACACAATTATTCAAGTTTTCATCATGGATTATTATATGGGACCAACCACTATAATTAGAAGCCTCAGCCTAGTCCATAAATACAAAAATTTAGACATCCTTCTCTGAGTTTTTCGGATGCCTATGATGAAAGATAAATTCAGATATCTCTCTCTGAATTTTGGATGGGGTTACAGTCAAGTTTGGATCTCTAAATTTGGGTAGGAAATCATAGTCATAATTTCGGGTGGGCAAAACAAAGAGAGGTTCAGGTCTCCAGTCTAGTGAAGACAACTAAGATGGGACAACGAAGGGACATCCAGGAGTAATGAAAGGCCAATGGAGTATTGTCTAGGTATAACAATTCAGATATCATGAGATAAGTGTTTTGGTGTTACAACAAAAGAATACCACTTGGTAGAAGCAAATATGCTACATATCCATCCTTTGAAAAGGCCACAACTCATTGCGATCTTGGAAACCACTGTGTGGTATAAAGAATTAATCATTATGAGATCTATCACTATGTTTCAGTGTTGTTGCAGAGGTCAAATTTTGGTGACATTACTTTGAGATGTTTCAATGTCGTGATAGGTATATCTATAGTTCGTTGAAGAGATGATACCAGTATAAATAAGGTCAAAAAGGAAGATGATTCAATAAGAAGAAAATAGAACTAATTTCTTGGTCTTGGAGCTGCTAATAGGTCAAGGTTCTTGGTCTTGGTATTCGTTAATTGGAATCTATATAAGAAGAATTTGTGTGGGTTTTCCTCTCAAAGAGTCAGATGTTTTGGCCCTGTCTCATAGCCTACATGTTGTGTCTCTTGTCTATTTATGTTCGTGCATTGGTTACTGTTTGATGAAGAATAACACTGATAATATAATAAGAAGAAGATCCTAATCTAAAGAGGAAAAAATCATTCACAAGAAGTAATCAATAAAAGAGAAATCACCTAATTCTAATGCCCTATATTTCTCAACATGGTATTAGAGCTAAGGTGGCAAAGTCAAGAAAAGGGCATGAAATCAAAGAGACACTCAAGGATAGAAGTTTCAAGAAAGGCATCAAAGCAAGTTGAAGGTTATCAAAGAAAATCTCAAGATCTACATTAAAGAATCAAACCCTACATCAAAGAAGAAGATCTACTTCAGAAGAAGTCTTGGAATCATCAATAAAAATAATCAAGGCCAAATCCTTATTTCTACTCAAGGAAAATAGATCTACAGACCAAATCATCTATAAGTCTACACTAGAAAAATATTGGATCCTCTAGTCACCGTCAAAAGATCAAAAAGAACCTCATCAAGTCAAATAAATGTACAATGCAAGGTATCCCAAAGTTCATACATCCAAGAGAAATAATTCAAGGATGAAGATCAAATCGTCTTAGAGAAATTTGAAACCCTAGAGTATTTCAAATCTGCATTCATTCACTACCAAAGAATTCAAAGTATCTTGAAGGTGAGAAGGCATTATCATCATCTTCAAAAGCTATAAGGAAAGCTCCCTATCATTGCAGCAAGGATTCCCTCCGTATCCTTGAAGAAGATAATCTGAAGAAGCATCAATCACCATCAACAAAGGAAGCTAGATCTAAAGGCATAAAAGGAGCAATCTCCTTTATTGAAGAAGGGATTTTCAATTGGAAGAAGATCGTCCAAAAGGAGCACTAATACATCTTCTTCAGCCACCATCAAAGTGATTAAGTTGAATATTTCATATTCACTTTTCATGTAAGTATCTTTCATTCTATAATCAAATTTGGTAAAATGACTTCATTTCCAAGGAGGTCTATAAGCTGGTTGGGTCATAGAAATTCCTTGCATGGAAAAGGAGGAAAGACACAATCCTCAAAGAAAGTGAAGGCATTAACAATATCAATGAAAAGGTCTCCTTTGAATACATGGAAATGGATTCTTATGAAATGTCCCCTCATATAGTAGGATTAGAGACATCTAAGATATATATGATAAATTGGTAGAACTATTCTCTAAAGATGCGATAAAGAAAGGTCACATCACTTAGATTTTATCTACACAAAATTGAAGGCAACAAAGGATGGAGGGTTATCTTCATAAGATCTCAATTGCAAGATCTAGGAGAGATAATATTCTTTGTTCTAAATGCACTAAATTATGAAAAAGGTAACAAATGTCTATGAGGATAAGAAATTTATCCCATTCAACAAGTTGTGGTTTCTATTCATTATAGGAGATGACAGGATGAGGGCAAAAGCGCTGAAGGATCAAATGAAAGGATTCAGATATTTTGTTGAAAGGAAAGAAATAGCATAGCTAAGATTCAATGCTATGAGCATTACAAGAAAGGTCCTAAGATCAATTAGGGAAATAATAAGAAATATATAGAAGAGGTCTATTTCCCCAGAGAAGTGGAGAAAGTTTAAAGAAGGAAGTCCAAGAAAAAGGAAAAGCATTAGAAGCAAGAATTCATAATATCACCATAGAGAAAACATGAAGGATAGTCGGAAAAAAATATATGGTAGATAACTTTGAAGGTTATAGCTCTTGGGAACCTCATTCGAAACTTAAGAAATGGAAGAATTCATCTAGGACAAGTCTCATGATACATCAAGTCAAAAAGAAACATCTGTTGGATAGGGATATGTAAGATCCTCTAAGGGAGTCCTCATCGGAAGATTCACTGATCTAGAATGGAAGTAAGTGTTCCATAGGGAACTCCCACATATGGAATTAATGGGATGATGGTATGATTACATATGAATAAAATCAAGGGGTTGAATCTCTTCTCAATCAAGGAAGCTATTGAAATAAGCCTAGATGACCTTAAGGTAACTGAGGCATGTCTGCTTGTATATTTTAAAGTCATGTTGTATGGTTGCAGGTAACATGGATCACTGCTTTATCTTGAGAAGCATGATCAAAGGAAAAGAATATCTTCCTATGAAAGGTTTTCAAAAGGAATGGGTCACACTAGATGAAATCAACATGATATGTCCTCATATGAAGTATGAGGTGGTTGACTATAATTTATGAACTCTGAATACAAACTACTAGGAATGAATTGTGTGAAGAAAGGAAGGAAGAGATCGTGAGATATGCAACCATGGTAAAGGAAATGAACATTTGAAAGACCAAGAAGATTTGACTAAAAAATCTCCTAGAAAGATATGAATATTCTGATGGAAGTCTGAAAAGGATGGAGACCCTTGACAATGGATATCTTTGGGAGATGTGTCAACATGTATGTAAGATGTTGATACCTATAGGAAGATGTCATGATAAGGACCATCACAAAGGTAAATTTAATTTAAGTGTTCATTTCTTAATTTTGAACAAATATCTGGATGAATTATGCAGGGATACTAAAGAGAAGAACTATGAATGTATTCCATGAAGAACAATGTAGAAAGATGCACGAACTTTTCAGAAAGAAAACCTTATGAAGGTAGCATAACATGAAGCAATTATATATGAAGATTAATGGATCACTTTCTGATGAAAGAAATGATGACATGACTTATGAAAGTGATGGATGGTATATGCCCTATGAAGAAGTACCCAAAAGATGAAGAAACTACAACAAATAAGAAATTCATGACATCGAAAAAAGGAGTTCTTCAAGTAGTTGGTTGTCCCATCATCTCTTCCTGAGGAGTTGCTGAAGGTCCCTACTTTGAGAGGGAGCCTGGAAAGTTTCTTAATTGGAAGAAACTTGGAAATTCCTAAGCCAAGAGGGAGCTTAGGTACATTCCTTGTGTAGTAATGAGTAAATTCCTTTAATGGAATAGATATGTCCTCCCTAATTAAGAGGGAGAGATAAACACATCATTCTGGTCTTCACCTGGGAAGACAGAATGAGAGGATTAGGTAATCATCTAGCCTCTGATACTCTATGAGGATGCGATAGGGCATCCAATAGAATAGTAGTCATGAAGCACCTATATTCCTTGAGGGTGGGGGAGTCCAAGATAAGAATAGTCCTCATGTGACATATCTTGAGTACCAGGGTAGGGTATGTTCCGAGAGAGACAATGATGAGATTGTCTATAAATCATTGATATGATCAGCATTGAGCTCAAATATTGTGGCAATATAGAGTTGTTATTCAAGGCCTTTCTATGTAACAATATTGATTGATATGATGCTAAAAAAATGGCTTACCAATCTAATTATTCTTATGAGAAATTCTTCAGATTGAGAATGACCAAGTACCATTATCAATACCTCCCTAGTTAAGAGGGAGTGTTGTAAAATGTAATTAGGTTCAGTCTTCATAATGACATGTAATTATGATATTTGTAAATGATGTAAAGAAGAAAAATAAAATTATTATGCCTTGCTTCATGGGTTTCATGAGCAAGAGGCTTTATTTTTAGATAAGCTCACATTGAGAGCTTTAGGATTTTTCATATAGAGTCAATGTCATTTATGAAGATTGTATAGGAGTCTACAAATGTCTAAAACTCCTTCAACGACAAGATCTAGCCATCCTCTTGAAATCAACCTCCAAATAACAAGAAGAATTTGTGTCAGCTCACCTCAAATAGACACACCTATTCAAGTTGTCATGTTGGCTTATTATATGGGACCAACCACTGTAAATATCAACCTCATCCCAATCCATAAAGACAAAAATTCAGACATCCTTCTATGAGTTTTTCGAATGTATATGATGGAAGATAAATTCAGATATCTCTCTCTGAATTTCGAATGGGTTTATAGTCAAGTTCGGATCTCTGAATTCAGGTAGGAAATCATAGTCAAAATTTTAGATGGGTAGAACGGAGAGAGGTTTGGATCTCTAGTTCAATGAAGACAACTCGGATGGGACAGTTAAGGGACAAAAAAGTAGTAATGAAAGGCCAACAAAGTATTATCTAGCTATAACAATTCTGATATCATGAGATAATGATTTTGATGCTCCATCAGAAGAACACCACTTGATAGAAGCATGTATACTACATGTCTATCCTTCAAAAAGGCCACAACTTGGTGCTATCTTAGAGACCACTGTGTGGTATAAAGAAGTTATCATTCTAAGATCTATCATTGTGTTTCGGTGTTGTTGGAGTCATCACATTTTTGTGACATTACTTTGACATGTTTTGGTACTGTGACTTGTATATCTACAGTTCGTTGAAGAGATGATCTCAATATAAAAAAGTTCGAAAAGGAAGAGGATTCAGTAAGAAGAACAAATAACTAGTGTCTTGGTATTGCAGTGGCTAATATGTCAAGTATCTTGGTATTGGTATTCGTCAATTGGAATCTCTATAAGAAGAATTTGTGCAAGTTTTCCTCTCAAAGAGTGAGAGGTTTTGGCCCTGGCTCATAACCTACACATTGTGTCTCTTGTATATTTATGTTCATACATTGGCTATTGTTTGATGAATAGGATAATAATAATATAATAAGAAGAAGTTCATAATCTAAAGAAGAAAAAATAATTCATAAACAATAATCAATAGAAGAGAAATCACCTAATGCTAATGCCCTATATTTATCAATAGGAAGTCCTTCTCTGGTTATTTTCTCAAACTCAGTATTGAATTTTAGAACAGATTCTTTAACCTCTGGTAGCTTTGTCTCAACTGTTTTCCTATATAAATTCTTCAAAATCATCTTATTTATTTCCAATACCAATTTTGTTCTATCTTCAACTTTCATTTCTCTTAACTCTTGTGATGATTTAGAGTTAAGGAATTCAATCATTTTATTGGAAAATTGGGCATGTTGCTGAAGCTTTTGCTTGTTGGCAACAATTATGCTTTCCAAATCTCTGACAACGACCTTTTCTTCTATAATGATTGATAAAAATTCCTAAACATTTATCATTGTATGAATAATGACATTCCATATGATCTCCCTGGCTTGAATAAGAGACATGTTTCCCTTCACTTTCTCCTTCAATTCCTTGATCTGATGAGAAGAAACCTAAAAATATTTTTTATTTTTAGTAGTAGTTTCCTGAGCCATAGCTAGTTCCCTCTCTATTATATTTAGAATTTTCAGTGAATCTTTAAAATTTATTTGAATCTTTTTCATTTCATTCTTTGATATTTGTAGCTTGGTCATCACTTTGGTCAACTTTTTTCTAAGATCTTTAGAGTCTGGTTTTACTTGAGATAGTAAAAACATGGGAATCTAATTTACATTGTAAAACATAATGCATCTCCTTAAGATTCACAATCTCATTATTCCTATGCAAGATTTCATTAGTTAAAATTTCCTTTTCTTTCTCTACTTGGGCTACTTATGGGGCCATAAAATGCTCCACAATAGGTAGCTTTAGATTCTTTCTCAGCACTTAGATTTCAATTTCAGCTCCCTACAAATTTTTTTGGACAACACTCCTATCCTTGGGGTTTACACCGATCTTTACAATTATCTTTTTCAACTCTTCATTTTGAGTGGATAAAGCTATGGAATTTTCCATTTCCAGCATCAATTGATTAACCATTTTCCCTAAAAAAACTTCTGATTTTCTAGCAGCCAAGGATGGCTTGTTCAAATCATTGAATATTAATTCTCCATTCTGCCAGTGTAAATTTATGTTATCAGGAATTGGGATTTCTCATGCATCTACTGTCAAGTTGACAGTCTTGAAACTAGATGATGATGAAACAATTAATGAAGATGGACAAGAGAAAGATACCTTCAATTGATTTCTCTCAAGGTCCCTTGTAAATAATAATTTGGTATGGTATTCAGAAACAACTTAAGCTTCAAGTTGGGACTCCATATTCTCATTGACCCTCTTGTTTCCTTCTTCTATTTGACTATATAATTGTTTCATGATAGGAAGAGAATTTTGAGAATATTCTTCTAGAGTTGGAGAGGAGGGTGTAAAAGTAACATCCCTCAAATGTAATTGAAAACCCATTGAGACTGAGGAAATTCCACCCAGAGATCCAAGTTCAGTTTCTTTCTCTGACAATTTTTCCCTCTTTGAATATTTACCTGCTTCATCTTCTAAATCAATAATATCTTCACTACCTCTTTTCAAACTTTTCTCAATTGGATGAGGAGTGTCCACCTTTATTCCTCCTAGTACACCTATCTGACCTCCTGTTGATAGTGCTGGACCCACCAACATGTCAAGGGATCTCCCAGTAAGAAGTCCCAATTAGACCTCAGACTGTTTGGTGTAGGGGTCCCAGTAGTGGGTCGTACGGTATCGCCTTGATCATGGTTTCGAACAAAGGCAAGTAAGATATCCTTGTTGATAGAAAGGATGTGACATATGCAGTAAGTCAAGGAAGGTGCATGAACGGTTCTAACACATAGAGGGTTAGGTGAGTGTGCCCCTTGGAAACCTATGAAAGCAAATAGTTAATAAGGGAACACATGAGCAAAGATGCATCGCAACATGGAAGGCAAGTAAGCTAGCAATCCAAGGTGATGGTTAAACCAACAACACATTTCAGTAAGATTCATACATACATATATAGAAAATAGCTACACATACATGCATAAGAAAATAGATAGATATATCATTTAGATTAAACAAGATAGATGAAATACAATACGACATATGCATGAAAAATGTTAACTCTATTATATTAAGTAGTGTAAGTTCCAATCATACAATACGACCATGACCAACCACTAATTCCGACAGTGAAATGTTACATTCACTACCACATACTCCTCCAAAGAGATATACTAGCTCTGCACAGTGGAGAAGCCAAGGGTCGTTACAATACTGTCCAAGCTCTCTCTAAGATACTCCTATTGGAAGCTTCCCTGACCAAAATCCTCTACAATGAGTTATGAGGGACTATATATAGCAAAAGGTGGGGTGGCCCTTGACATTCCCCTTTGTGACATTTCATCTACCCTCATGACTCTTCATCTACCTATGATTGTTACATCCAACTATCGACACTTGAACTTCCACTTGACAAGAAATTAGATACAATCTGCACAAGTGCCCATGTGAGACAACATAGGCTTGAGCAAGCCATGCAAGACATCACTATGACTCAGACAACTATGGGAAGACCAACTCTTCAACATCTTCACGGTGGTTGACAATAGCGAAATGATGCCAAGCATGGTAATCCACGATGGTGTCTATGTACTCTTAGGTGACATATTTCTAGAAACGAACTCTTGCCTCCATAGGATCTGGGTGCACTGCTCGAGCTCCTTTGTCCAACTCATCTGATAACATGTTCATCATTTTCTTGAGTGCGTCTAGACCAACAACATACTGATGCATGGTGCCTACACTAATCACCAAATCTAGGTTGGTGGCTATGCACATCAACTCGTCAAATTACGAGTCAAGATCCAGTCGGGCCTATGCCTTTGTCTCTACCTGGGTGAGTGTCCCAGTAGATGGGATCACATTTTCATGCACAACAACATCCATGCTCTTGAATACCCATGCATGGGAAGCTTGCAAACTAGTGATGAGCTATGGGAGATCTTCATAGTTCTGGATCTAACTTCGGTTGCGTGCCTTCATCTTGACCGCTCTAGGCTTCATCATCTTGGGCCAGTGTAACGAGGATCCCTTGTATCTCACTGTCCATGTTTGCATGTAGTCAACAAGAGTATGCACTTTCGAAATTATGTGTGCTCTCCTACCACATTGCTGCTCCCAACCATTGAGATGGAAAAATGCCTTATGCATGGTTCCAAGCTTGGAATACAATGCCTGCATGACTGTGTTAAGGGACAATACTTCATCCAATATTCCTTCTTCAACTCTGCTCGGGTAGATGTTGTAACTAGTTCTCCTCCTTGCTTGGCCATCTGTAGCTCTTTAGCCATTCACTCATTATCAGCTATCAAGAAGCGAACACTTGAGCTAGTGGCTTCGACATATGCTCTGGTAGCATTGGCCAATGTTGTTGGATGATTGTGCACGTCAGACAGGATCACTCATTCCTCAAACTGCACAGGAGATGTGTGATCATCCCAAGTAGACACTCTATGATATTGCACAACTCTATCCTCTGACTCGTCGAATGAGATGTTGTGCATCTCTCCCTCTAGATTATCTCCAAATTCAGTGTCTCCTTGGTTGCTTGGGACTTGCTCCGCTTCTACATATGGTGAAGCTAGTGGGTCGAACTCTTAGTGGTGATGCATGAGGTGGATGTCTTGCTCTAACACCTATTGCTCCATATCTGTATCCCTCTACTCAAGTGCTTGTTCAATCTCTTAATCAAAGTCCTACTCCTACGATTGCTCACCCTATTTGCTTGGTGCCAGTTGTTCATATGAGTCAACTACTTGTATGGGCATAATTTCATAATTTCATCCATCTGTACATGTTATGCCCCCTATTGTACCTATTCTTGCTGTGGTTCCTTCTCCTGTATGTGCAGCTCCTATTCCTTCCAGAGTTTCTCCTTCAACTCATACAACTCCTTCTATGTTTCCTCCATTTCCTGATTTTCTCTCTCCCTTTGCATGTTCCTCTTGTCGCGTTGTTGCCTCTTTGCCTCTATTTCCAAAGCTACTTTATGCACAAGTGGGTCTGCTTGGAACTTGTAGCTTTGTTCCTCCTTTGTGCTGTCGACAATCTTCCTCTTACCTTTGTCACGCGTTGGTATGTTTACCTCTACTGTTGCTGGTGTTGGTGCTCTCCTGGATGCTGCTTCGCTAACCATTCCACAACAATGCCGATCGGTTCATTAGACTTGGAGAAGCTATAACAATATCTCCATGGGCCTCCTCCACCCAATGACACGCCCCATTGATCCACTTAAAATGTAATCTCGCTCAATGATCTTTTACAAAATAATGCATGTCATATGGGTTGTAGCTTCGGGCGTCGAAAGGATGTTTCTTGATCTCCTCTGCTTCGAAATCTACGTGCTTGAAATTATGTATCTCGTATAACTCGATCCACAATGGAATAGTGGTCCAAGGTGCCTTCTTCTTTCGGTGTAGCCTAGTTGATAAACCTGCCGAGATGTGATATAATACTTCCTGCATGACGAGCTAGTCCATGGAAAAATTCAACAAAACATGTGAAGGCTTCTCCACATTGTACATCCGTATGAAGGTGCCCGATAGTGAGGCATACCAATCCATTATTTTGATCAGTGCCTCCATTGTTGCCTTCGACATGCAAGGTGATTCTTGGTCAAATATCATCTTGTACACTGGGGTGAAAAAATGATTTGACTGTTGTGTGACAACTCCTCTAAAGATGCATTCGGACAAAATTTTACAATAATTGTTCACAGAGGTCTCTGTTGATGTCCATGCCCACTTCAAGCTAGGGAACTCTTGATGGGCACATATTGCATCCAAGATGTAAGCGGACATGTAGATTTCCTCTTGCTGACCTTTGGGTGGCTATTGAGCTCTTGTTACCTATTCATTCAACCTCTGAGCCAACATGTCAGACCAGTTGCATGCTTTAACTTCACTGTCCATTTAGTCCAATGCAATCACTCAACTCTGTGGGAAGGTTTCTGTGCTCTCTTGGCCATACAAGCAACATACAAAGATGACCAAATTTCGATACGCCTTCTGCAATATCTTCGTCTTGTAAGCATGGTTTGGTGTCATCCTAAATTTAGCTAGATCCTTCACCCAGATCTTCAAGATATCCCTGGAGTTGGAATTACTATTGGGTATGCTGAAAGGTATCTCCATGGTGATCACTGGGTTTGATGTATGGTACATCCATTCATAATCCTGTGCCCTGAAGGTAGAAATCTTTGTCCCGATAACACTTCTCAATGTCATCATCTCGGGATAAGTGTGCGAGACGATCCAATGTATCATTTCTATGTATGGGAACACGAGATACCTGCATGCAATCCAGTATAAGTCAGACTTGTGAATGTTCACATAGACTTGGCGGTCTTCGAGATCTTCCCCAAAAGTGCATGAGAATGCATCATCAACCTCTTACCATTTCAACTTGATGTCTTTGTCTACAATCATATTGGTGTCTTCATAGATCGGAAAACTTGTAGACACTCGCTCAATTGCTTCTCTAGTTGCGCTTCCATTGGTGTCCTTTGATCCCGCTCTCTTGGATGGCATTGGCCTTGAACGACTGAGAGGCAGTTGAACAAGTGCTAGATTTGGAGACATGACGATATGCATGGAAATAAATTTGTCAACTAAAACCAAAGAAAACTTGAGGAACGAAATGCAACAGACCTGGGGATTGACTATCAGGGATTGCACAATTTTTCCTGGGAGACCAAGAGACTGGTTGCTGGAATTGTGCAAAAGGAAGTATGGACAACTGGGAGCCTGGTTGATTGTTGAAATTGTGCAATGTGCAATCTAGACTAGCTTGTTGGCTACTGGGATGGCACAATGTTAATTTCACCTGGCAAAGTTTGTAGGCCCGGTGACTGCATTGCGCAATTTCTGAGCTAGAAATCACTACCTCTTAGAATTGTGCAATGCAAGACTGGAGAAAAATTACTAGACATAATAGCACATTTTTTTGGTGTAAGGTAGAGGCTTCCCTCTCAAGATTATGTAATGATGTCTTAGTGAGGCAGAGTCTGGGCCAAGGTTGCCCAAACCCGCCGATGGGTAACTGAAAGAAAATGTGGATGTAAATGCATGGAGACACTGAGTGTAAGTAGGAGTGAATGATCGTGCATGGAAATAGTGAATGCAAGATTCATGAAATAGAACAACATGCATGTGTGTGAAGCGAGTCACCAAATCAGCGACCATTTGTGCAAAATAGTGTCATGCATGCGACAATAGTGAGATGCTAACGAAAACTAAAACAATGCTAATACAAGCTAATATGCATGCAAACAATAGCAATCATTCATAGAAATCAAGCAGACAACACTCACACAAAGCAAAAACACAAAAAGTGACAGAAATGCTGCAAAAGACAAGTTAAGCGGATTTACTTGTAAACAGATGAGTTAGATATGTCAAACACCCCTAGATGTGATGTGGGATGTCAGAGCTCCAAGAACGATGTGAATAAGTGAGCTCTAAAGTGTCAAATAAATAAGTTTGATGCTCATGACACGCATGCCACAAATCTAGAAAAAAACGACACTTGGAGGAAATATTCTAAAATTATCTTTGCATGTAACCCCCAGTGGCTAAAATTAGATCCCTAAAATCTAGGAATGTTTTCTGCATGTTTCTTTTTGCTTTTTCGGGAAAAAGAAGCCCATGCATGCAAGTCAACTTTTCTCGGTCCCAAGTGGAACTGGTTAACTCGAAGGCACCTGCAATGGCCTGCTTGACTGAGGATAACTTTTGCGTAGTTTTTGGGAGGAAGTTGGGTTAGCTACCCAGAGGGATTGTGCAATTTCTGGGTTGAGAAGCTGACTGCTGCCTAGGATTGTGCAATTTTTGGGTTGAGCAGTCCTACTGGGCCATATTCCATAGTTTTCCTTGGGAAGGTTGACTAACAGGATTACGCAGTTTCTGAGGCCAGCAAGCTCCCAGTCAGGATTGTACAATTTCTGGAAGGAAGATCAGTTCCCCTCCAGAATTGCACAGTTTAGTAAGGGAGCTTCTCAGCCTACAGTTGAACCAAGTCCGGAGAAATAGCCTATGAGGGGAGTGAAATAAGCTATCATGCATAGGCTGAAAATCTGCTAGAAAACCACTGAAGCTCATGTACTTGATAGTGCAAGACATGTTGGTGAGGATGGTTGGTAGGGAGGCTCCAAAACGAAGCTAAGGAAAAAAAATTTAGGGTGGTTGTAGCCACATAACACTTGGTGACTCACTGGTAGAACTCGAGCTCTCCAAATTGACCTTGTTCATGAAAATCAAGTGTAACACCTCTAGAGGTATTGTTCAGTTATCTGTTCATCTTGCTTTCCAAAATTGCTTCATTGTGATATGTAGCATCTGCCAAGCTCTTGGTTGGTCGACACACATTCTAAGCCAAGCCAATACAATTGCTTCGATTGGGGATGAGGGGTATATTGGTGCACAAGTAGTATAGTCGTTGGAGTCATAGTTTCATCTCCGGTGTTGCTCTGCTACCAGTAGGCTTGGACAGTACCCTGGTGGAGTCATACAAGAACACAAACATGGCTCCACTGCCAGCGAGCCTAGTCACTACCCCAGTAGAGTTACTTGCATCACCTCTCTGCACAGGAAGCCTTTCTCTTCTTTATCCTTATTCATTTTCATTTTGAAATTTGTCAATTTTTACTTTTTTCACTTTTCATTTTCATAACATGTACATAGCACTTATTCATTTCAGAGGCGGAAGAGGGATCTTGACTTATTGAGAATAGAAGAGGTTGTTCCTTTAGAGAAGTAGTTTTTATATATACCTCTAACGTGCTTGTTAAGGTTTTCCCCCTCACCTTACTCTACTTGACTAAGTTGTCGAGGGTTAACCCAAAAACAACCGAATAGAGTAGGTGACACTAGTTAGCGTGCAAGCGTTGTGTTTTTACCAAGGTTCACTTCGAACAATACATATTTTCCATTGGCGTATCATGGACTGAAGTTAACAAGTTATTCATATAGAAGTAGGATGATATATAACCAAGTATTGATAATTCCACACGTCCTCTTGTACTTTACCCAGCTTGTTTCAAGAGTCACACACAATTTCATGCAAAAATAACCTACGAAAGAAAAACAAGCAAACAAACAATAAAATAAAGCGAAAGTAGAAGTAAATGCAAAAGAAAAGCAAGTAAGAATATAAGGATGCAAACAAACAAACATGGAAGTAAGCAAACAAGCATGCAAGCAAACAAACGAAAATCAAACACTACTCTTACTCCTAAGCTAACAGTGCATGGGCTTGATCACGTGAAGTGATACTTCCAATGCAGCCATTTGGACATTTTTTGACCCATGTTGGTGAAGGCATGGTTCACGAACAACACAACTGTGTGAACCAACAAGCATGAAGATATAACAATGAAGACAAACACACCCCAAGTTTCAATGTGTCCGCAAAACATAAGTGAGTGCAAGTGCATGACATACAGTACATGGACTTGTCGTGGTGTTGTGCGACACTACATGCAACTGTTAAGCATATGCATACTCTTGACTGTGACATGTAAGCAAATGAAAGAAAGAAAGACAACTTGTGTTGTGCACGTGTGCTTTCTATGTAATATTCCTCCAATGCATGAGCAATGGGATCGTGCAATTCGAGTGGAGGAAGTATGATTTGTGTGTAAGATTGATCTTCAATGCATACAAATGAGTGAGAAGCAGCCTTGGGTGTTTCAACAATTTCCTAATCAAAAGTGAAACCAACCTTGGGAGAGCGAGGGCATGACATAACCATCAAATCAGGCTAAAGTGTCTCAATAGTCTATGGGGTTTCGACTTCATCAACAAATAGATCATCATAAACAGGTGGCTTCGAAAAATATACTGCGATAGAATCATCATTGTGATCAAATACGGGAATAAATAGACCATGACAACTAAGATCAGAAAAATCAATGATTTCATCGGCATCCTCATGATCTGATGAATCAAATAGAGGGGTAGATGAAAAGCGGTCAAATTCATCCTCTATGTTTCTAGAAAAAGTAGATGAAAAGTCAAGTGGATTTTCAATGAATAATTTATCCTCTCTGTTGTCGAATGATGGGCTGACATCCGTTGTGTCCTATGAATGATCAACAATGGGTGCATCCGTAGATGAAGATATACATGTGAAATCATGGATGGAAGGTTCACCAAAGATGTGAGGCTTAGACATAAGGGAGTCATCCTTCACCGAGTGTTAATGCTCAAGCTCCTAGTCATACTCTTCATGAATGACAATGCATGTTGGTTGTGTCACACCAACTCTGTCGATGGCTTGATCCTTGTTCACAACAAGTGTAGAGTCCAGAATGGAAGAACACAAGGTAGTATCATCCGAGTTCGAAGACAGAGGTTGAGGTACGGAATGCATGTGAAAACTCAATAGACACAACCAAATCTGTGCGAAAATTAAGTGAAGTGATGTTGGGAGGATGTTAAAGTTGAACAGATGTGTGTGCCTGTTCTCTTGCATCATTCTATAGTGGTGGAGCTGTTTGATGAGGGGACAATGGACAATCACTAGTGACACTGACCGTATCCATCTATGATTGCTTAACTCTATCACTGAAGTATGTTGAGCGAGGCTTGTGCTCACACTTCTTCTTGTGATGGAATAATTTGTCAATAAAATACTTGAATCTATCCCAAAGATAAGGAAATTTCATCTATCTTTTCAGAGCTTGAAAACGCAAAAAATAGAAGCACCACTAAAAATCCATAGGCGATTCATGCAGGGCCTTCCATTGTTGTAACAATTTTTGGTCAAGAGATTCTAGATCAAAATGATGGAAAGTAGATTAAATGATATCACAGAACTGATCGAGTGAGTGCACGTTGTCAGCTGGTAGGCTACAGCACCACCGTAGTGGGGATTCATGAAGTGTGTATGCAAGCAGTAGATTGACCTCTTCTGCATAGAACTTGTATGCATTCTCAATGAATGCATAGAAGTCCTCTAAGTACTCATGCCAGGCCACTTTGCCTTCACCATCATACGTGAATTCTGACAAGAGATCAAAAAACTCCCTCGTGATGTTGAGAGGTTCAGCATGTGAAAAACATCATGGAGGGGTGAGTGTGATAAAATCCATGATAGATGTGCAAAGGTTAAAAACAAGATGAGAGGACACAACTTGTGATTTATCCCTCTTTGTAGCGCTAGAAATTTTGACGGTGTTGGACTTGCCAACATGTCAGGGATCTCCCTGGTAAGAAGTCCCAATTAGACCTCAAACCGTTTGGTGTAGGATTCCTAGCAGTGGGTCGTATGGTATAGCCTTGACCACGGTTTTGTACAGAGGCAAGTAAGATGTCCCTATTGGTAGAAAGGGTATGACATATGCAGTAATTCAAGGAAGGTGCATGAGCAGTTCTAACACACGGAGGGTGAGGTTAGTGCACCAATTGAAAACCTGTGAAAGCACATAGCTAAGAAGGGAACACACGAGAAAATATGCATTGCAGCATGGAAGGAAAGTAAGCTAGCAATCCAAAGTGATAGTTAAACCAACATCACATTTCAGTAAGATTCATGCATACATATTCAAAAAATAGATACACATGCATGTGTAAGAAAACATATACATATATCATTTAGAGTAAACAAGATAGCTGAAATACAATATGACATATGATTGAAATGTGTTGGCTCTGTTATATTAAGAAGTGTAAGTTCTAGTAATACAATACAACCATGACCAACCACTAGTTCTGACAGTGGAACGTTAGAGTCATTGCTTCCTGCTCCTCCAAAGAGATATACTAGCTCTTCATAGTGGAGAAGTCAAGGCTCATTACAATATTTTCCAAGTTGTCTCTAAGATACTCCTATTAGAAGTTTGGTTGATTAAAAGCCTCTACAATGAGTTATGAGGGACTATATATAACAAAGGGTGGGGTGGCCCCTAACATTCCCCTTTGTGATAGTTCATCTACCCTCGTGACTCTTCATCTACTCTATGAGTGTTACATCCAACTATCGACACTTGAACTTCCACTTGACAAGACATTACATACAATCTGCACATGTACCCATGTGAGACAAAATGGGCTTGAGCAAGCCATGCAAGACATCTCTGACTCAAACAACTATGGGAGGACTAGCTCTTTGACATCCTCATGGTGGTCGACAGTAGCAAACTGATGACAAGCTTGGTAATCCACGATGGTGTTCATGTACTCTAAGGTGACATCCCTCTGGAAATGATCTCTTGCCTCCATAACATCTGGGTACATTGCTCAAGCTCCTTTGTTCAACTCATCTGATAACATGCGCATCATTGTCTTGATTGCAGTCAGACCAGAAACATACTGATGCATGGTGTCTACACTGATCACCAAGTCTAGGTTGGTGGATATGCGCATCAAATCATCAAAGTACGAGTCAAGCTCCAGTCAGACCTGTGCCTTTGTCTTTTCCAGGGTGAGTGTCCCTATAGATGGGATCGCATGTGTGCACACAATAACATCCATGCTCCTAAATACCCGTGCATGGGAAGCCTACAAACTAGTGATGAGCTGTGGGAGATATTCATAGTTCTGGATCTAACTCTGGATGCGTGCCTTCAGCTCAACTTCTCTGGGCTTCATCATCTTAGGCGAGTGTAACGGGGCTCCCTTATATCTCATTGTTCATGTTTCCATGTAGTCAACAACAATATACACATTTGAAAATATACATGCTCTCCTAGCACATCATTTTTTCGAACAGTTGAGATGGACAATTGCCTCATGTACGGTGCGAAACTTGGAATACATTTCCTTCTTCAACTCTGCTCGAGTGGATGTTGTAACTAGTTCTCCTCCTTTCTTAGCTGTCTGTAGCTCTTTATCCATTCACTCCTCAGATATCAAGAAGCGAACACTCAAGCTAGTGGCTTCGGCATATGCTCTGTTAGCAGCAACCTGTTGGGTTGTGTTATATTCTTTCCACATAATTAACAGGGGGTTTGACGGGTACCCGTAACCCCTCTTTATGGGGTCTGGGGCAGCGCCCCAGAAAATTTTGGTTTTGGACCCTATGTTAGGTTGGGCGGACCCACCTATGGTTTTGTGCATGTTTTTTGCACATGTTTTTTGGACGCGATGGTTTTCGGTCCATGGTTTTGGACGCGATGGTTTTCCCATGGTATTGGATGATTCGGCATGTATAAATATGTATTGTAACATTGAAAGGAAAATAATAAAAAATCAAGCTGGTAGTCTCGGTTTGGGGATCCAGGGGAAATCTCTGTATATATGTGTTTTATGTGTTATTCTCTCGCATTTTTATTTTTCATGTGATTTAGAATTCGTATGCAGGTAATTTCTGTACAGGGTTAAAACCTACATTTGGTATCAGAGTTGTTTTGGCTTCAAGGGGACACCTTTGTTGCTAAGGGGTTTCGCTCAAGCCTGTGGTAGACCCTGTTCAGTGGGAGATCTGCGAGATCGATTCTGGTGGTGAAAGAAGATGGCAAGCAGCGGAAAGATAGATATTGAGAAGTTCAATGGTCAGAGTTTTGAGTTGTGGAAACTCAAGATGGAGGATCTGTTGGTGTATAAAGATCAGTGGATCGTGGTAGACCCGGGTACTAAACCAACGGGAGTGACTGATGAAGAATGGAAGAAGTTGGATCAGAAGGCAAAGAGCACAATACAATTGTGTGTCTTAGATTCAGTATTTCTGAATGTATCAGGGGAAGATATGGCGAAGGCTTTGTGGGACAAGTTAGGGACTTTGTACCAATCTAAGTCTCTGGTGAATAAACTGATCCTGTGGAAAAAGCTGTATAACCTGAGGATGAAAGATGGAGACTCAATGACAAAGCATATGAATGCGTTTAATACTGTGGTAAGTCAATTATCATCTGTTGATATTAAAATTTCAGATGAAGATAAGTGCATCAATTTGTTGTGTTCTCTACCAGATTCATGGGATAGTCTGGTTATTGCAATAGGTAGCAATGCAACTACTTTCCAATTTGATGAAATAGTCTTAGCCTTGCTAACGGAGGAAATGAAACGAAAAAATATGGAAAACCAGAATGGTGATGCCTTGTCTGTATGAGGACGGTCCCAGAACAGAAACAAAAATAATTCATCGAGTGGGAGATCTAAATCTAGAGGGAGATCTAAATCTCCAGGAAAACCTACAAAGTTGGTGTGCTGGAAATGCGGAAAGGAAGGGCACTTTAGAAGGGAGTGTAAATCTAAAGTTCCTAATAAAGGAAAGGGATCTGATGATGCTCCTTCTGCAGAGGTGAAAACCACCTCAGATGAAGGTGGGGATGTGTACTTGGCTTCTTCAAGTACACATGTAGATCATGAGGCATGGTTAATTGACTCAGGTGCATCCTTTCACTTCACTCCCCATAGAGAGTGGTTCTGCAGTATGAGAAATACGATGGTGGTGATGTCTTCTTAGGAGATGATAGGAAGGCTAGAATCATTGGTCGCGGAAAAGTAAAGTTGAAGTTGCAAGGTGGAAGGGTTAGAA
>APFE031398848.1:12436-26076 GCA_000404065.3 Pinus taeda
CTAGGCAATCCAAACAACTTAGCCTCTATAACTTGGAAACCCAATTCATTCATTAATTTTTTTCCATTTTATGAATGAATCTTCTAGAATAGGTAAAAAGTGCCATGTCAATCATGAAATTACATCAATTACATCAAAGAGGATGAAAAATCCAACCAAAAGGTCAAAACTAGTCAATGCTGCGTTTTCCTGAGCTGAAGATGCAAAACTGGCCAATTTCCCCAATGCGTAGCGCGCCATTTCTCTACGCGTAGCGCGCCTTTCAGGCCCGTTTTGAGCACTTCCCGGCATCTAAATGAGGCACAAGTGGGCTTGTTGGAAATTTATGGATGTCTACTTTCCATCCCAAGTGGAATTTTTCAATTTGGTGGCCATTTGCCCCTCCAAAATTGCAATCTCCCAAGACTGCTTCCTGTGTGTCCAAAAAGTGGCAGAAGGTCATTTTTTGCTTGTTTTTTGACCTTTTGGGGGTTCAAATCTCCATGAAACTTCTTGGCCATGGCTGAGAAAGTGTAATTTGTCATGAAAAATTCACAAATACTGAATTTTTTTGGAATGGACCTCCCCAACTTAAGGGTAGCGCGCGGCGCGCTACGCGTTGAGCCAAAACCCCAACGCGTAGCGCGCCTGAACCCTACGCATAGCACGAATTTCATATGATTTTTGGAGGCCTTACCAGTGTCCATATTGGGTACAGGATAGCTCATTGGAAAGGTATCTAAGTCTACTTTCCAACCCAAGTGGAATTTTGCAATTGCAAGTTCATTTGCTTTGTCAAAAAGAAAATATCCAAAGACTGGTCAAAATGTGCCAAATGAGGCTGCCTCAAGGCAGAGTGTTGTTGCAGTTAACTTTTGAATGCCTTCCTCAACTCCCAAATGAGCTCATGATAGCTAATTGGAAATATATTTGTGTCTAATTATCATTTGACTCATCAAGAAAGTCATTTCGCCAACCAAGCTAGGAGAAAATTTGATTTTCCCAAGGTCACTTCAGAGGTGCATTCGATTCTCCTGAGGCAACGATATTTTTGAAATTTCTCTAAAACCATGACACCTGTGTCAAAAGTGAAGGATATTTTTCTGCCTTGGCATGTTGTGGACAAAAACCTCTCTCAGTTTTCCAAAATTCATCTTTGATTTCTCAGAAACATCATTTGAGTAAAACCTACCCCGATGTGTAGAACAATGGATTTTGTCGAAATGAAGCGAAATGAAGGGGATAAGAGGCTTCTAAATTCTTGGGGAAATTTTTGGAAGTAGGGAGGGATGTTAGGAAGCAGGGGAAAGTGGAATCATGGAGATCAAGTGAGGGGAAGGGGTCCAAACGGGCAAAACACAGGCCTAGCCTAGAAAATTGCCAAGTTGTGGCAAGAAACTAGGGTTTGTGCAAAAATGAGGAATTTGGGGGATCTCAGTGATGGGAAGTGTTATATAAGGTAAATTAATGATAGGTGAAGGTGTATGAACATCAGGATACAAATTTTTGACCCTCCAAGAGAATTTACCTCCAAAACCCTAAGAGAGGCAAATGACTTTGCCTGAGCGCAACTGAAGCATGAACAAGGTGTAAAACGACTCATTAGATACTGACATGATAATGACAACCCTATGAATGATGATAGACTCAGCCGAATGACGACATGGACCGACATTTGGACAACTTTAGAAGGAGTGAAAGCACACCCTAGACCTAATGCCTAGTGACCAAATTTTGCTTGAAGACTCTTTGAAATGACAAAATTTGACCTGGACACTCTGAGACCACTTTGTAAGAGCATATTTGATCACTGGAGGAAGGCTGGAAAGACTAACACTAACAAAATCCATTCCCTTGATTTTCATGTGTAAATGTACCAATATATTTGTGGATTTTATCACTGATATGTTAATGATATCTTCATTCCTATTATGCTGGTTATATGTATGTTTTATGACAACAACTATGTGTGGCTCTCAGCATGTCTTTACTTGTATATGATTGGATAATGTGTCTATGACCTAATATATGATAATGCAACAAATGACATGAGGGAACAATGGTGCATAGTGATTCCCAGATAAGCATTAGATCCCTACACTTAATTTTGTTGTTTACACCTGTAGGTTACATGTTGATGATATGTTTGACGAAATTCTTGTCATGGCTAGTAGGGGTTTGGTTAAGGTCTTGTTCAACTTATTGTTTTTGCATCATTTTTTCCCTATACTTTTATTGATTTTAAGCTATCACTTCATTCTGGGCAGTGACCTAGGCTCTGGACCTGAAAAAGGGGCTTAAATCTCAGGGTCACTGGCACAAAAGCGATAATTTTGGTCTCTAGTCACTGGAAGAAAAACTTGTGAGAGTGACTTTGGCTTTTTGGTCGCTCTCTTTCCCGTAACATGAGAGTGACTCTGGCCTAAGAGATCCATAACATCAGTGAGACCTAGGGATAGGCTATCTAAGTGGTCGACATGTCTCCTGAGGATTATGAAGCTAATGTTGGGTGATTTTGTCTCATGTTTCCATTGATTCCACTTCCTTAAGGTCACATAGGAGGTCGAATCTGATCATAGTAGCCTATCATCTCATGTTTACCACAGTTGGCATGGATACTTAGGTGGATGTGGGAGGAGCGTGTTACATTAGATATAGAGATAGTGAGTGGGGAACCTTCTACTCTCTCTTCTGCTTCACCTTGAATTTCCTTCCATTTTGGTATGTATGTGTATATGTAAATACATTTTTAAAATGTGTGTGTGTGTGTGTCTATATATATATAAGAAATTAGTCTATCTATGAAAATCTTTTCTGATGTAGCTAGATATGGGCTTGCTTGAAAACCAACTCAGTAACGGGTTATCCCTTATTGAATTTTGTATGTTTTTAATTCTCTCTTTTTACAAATATTCAAATCATTATTAATTTTCTCATGTTGGATGAAGGAGGAGACATTAGGGCCTTCCTTCAGTATCCCTTTCCCCATCGAATTCAACACATTATCTAGAGTCCAAGTTAGAGATTTGTTATGGTACCTGGAGGTTTGCACGCATTAATGGAAAAATCTCCTATTGAAATCGATGGAGATTCATTAATGCTTAATGTGAT
The DNA here is from genome assembly GCA_000404065.3 of Pinus taeda. Classification (NCBI taxonomy): domain Eukaryota; kingdom Viridiplantae; phylum Streptophyta; class Pinopsida; order Pinales; family Pinaceae; genus Pinus; species Pinus taeda. Next base: position 15,527 of record APFE031398848.1, read on the forward strand.
CAAATCGTGCATTGTTTTTGACTTAAAACATTTATTGATCCCTAACAAGTTGTGTTGATGCACCTGTTGTGCTATTCAACAACACCCAGTTTGTTAATAGTAGTAGTCAATATTACATTAATAAATGGAGACCCTTTAAAAAATCTTTACAAAAATAAGTTTAGCATTTAGGCATTTTCTTTATTAATTTTGGAATAAAACAAGATATCAATCAAACCCCTTTCCAAAAACAACAAGTAAATGCTTTCCTTTCCCGCATATCGCATGATTAAGCATGATTGAAAGCCTTGCCAAAACCACCAAATCTAGCAAAAAGCAATCAAAGAAGGACTTTGTGCTAAAACGATTTGAAACTACTAAGTTTCTTGTATAAACTAGGTCCTTAGATATTTCTCATCAAAACTAATTATCGCATTGCATATCGCTATTCATAGAAGGCACACCTTAATAAGTTACCTCAAAAAACAAGCGAAATACAAAATTGCGATCACATCATTTCCCTTACTGTATCACATTTCGAGCATTTAAAAGAGCACCGCAAACTTACCGCCCGTCGAAATTTCAAAATGAGATCAAGATCCGGACCCACTCCCGACATACATTACAAACAAATGTTTAGGTCTACCGCTTAGTAAAATGTCTTTACATATAAAACCTAACAAATGAGCCATATATTAGAAATAACAACAAGCGGCTCGCATCTCGCATCTCGCAGAAACATAAGAGACGATTAAAAAAGCAAAAAGGCATAATGCGAATGCGATATTGCTTCGCAAATCGCAAAATCAACATTATCGCAATTTGAAGGCTCGCCACCCTAGAAGCTTTCTTCTCGACTTACGATGCAGACATTTATGAGCATTAAAGCTAAGGGATAATGAACATTAGTGGGCATTTAGTGAAGGTTAATGACATTTGTGTGAAAATCCATTCAATGTGATATGATATCTTCTTGCTTGCATTCAAATAAAACTCCTTTATCACCTTTACAAGTTGTCTATATTGTTCCACTTAATGTTCATTATTATCTCTGTATATCCGATAGCTGTTATTTTTCTCCACTTTCAGGAACAATCCAAAGAACAAATCTTTGGGAGTGATGGTGAAGAAAGGCAAGGCAGTCGCATCTAAGAAATAAAAAATGACTCCCCTATTTTCGGATACTACATGCAGCAGAGATGGAGGAACCTCTACGTGGGAAACCATATATAACGTATTAGAAGAAGAGGAACCAAGACTTTTGGAAACAAATATCACAGTTGACGGTCGTGATTCCTTATATGCCTCCATTTTTTAGACGACATGCTCATTTTTGCATCACATAGCTACGTGCCCAAAGATATTCACTTATACAGATATGGTTAAATGGGTTATTGATGAGGCTGATATCTCAGACAGAGAATTCAGGACCAAAAGCCAATATGTTATGGCATTTTTTTCGCCAGACAACCAACGGCTTATGTACCACCTACCAGAGCCACAAGTCATCTACAACAAATAGTTCATTGAGAAGTTTTCCAAAGAGAACGAGGATCCAGCACTTGGACCTGGTCAAATAATGAGGGCAAAAAAAAAAAAAAAAAAAAAAAACGGTATGTACTCTACTACATCTATTTCTCCCCCTCATAGTTTTGCAGCGGCCATGCTATGTAGGATGTTTGGCAAGCCCATTAGCACTAAATTTTCCCAAGAATGGTTGTCATTAATAGATGCAGCCTTAAATGGAACTATAATGAATTGGGCCCAAATTTTGTCTGATAATTTATCAAAGGCAATAATCGGTTATAGGAGGAAAATGAGTGTCTCAATGAGGGTTTACTCTCCATTTTTTATGAGTGCCTATGTAATGGGTGCAATTTGTTTTGGTTCGAAATTTCTTGTCATGGGATGGAAGTGGACTGTCCAAGATCCGCTTCCCATTCATATATACCATAAAGACATGTGGGAATCTCAATTTCACTCACATTTTTACAAAATTTGTCATGGATTCATGCTCCCTATCCACAAAAGGATTTACAACTGAGACGCTCCTAGGATTTCTAAGGAAGCCGAGGTAGATATCCTCCAAGTGGCCAGATGATTTGGAGACGAAACATTCACGTATATCAAGGTATTTGGCAGCATTACCCCGCCACATGTCCTCCGATACTATGTTTCAGACAAATTGATGGCCAGAAAGATAGCCTATCAAACATCTAGTGAGGGTGGGTTGAGAAAAGCATTAAAGGAAGCAAAAAAGGCCACTTGGCCTACATTCCCTTTGCAGTGTGGAGAATTTTCACTACACGATGTGGGGCATGCATTTAAAGAAGCAGAGATCATGTTATCTCTACAATTACCTAAATTCTCAGGAAGGCAGTATGACCCATTTGGCACTGCCAAAGACTTAACTATGGTAAAAGTGAAGATATTCAGTCACAAGGAAGATCCATTTGATGACATCTTCCTATAGAAAGAGACATTCATAGAAGTGAAGCACAAGTCATCACTACTTTTTGACCAAGAAGAGCTTAAGGCCTTTCATCAATACAGAGAAAGGAGATTGTTAAAGGTCCCATTGGATCAATTGTGGATTGAACCAATAAGGGAGCCGACTCCTAGCGTAAGCCTAGAAGGAAGTTCCAGAGGAAACTCTAGAGATGATTCCCAAGAAAAATCCCAAGATAAATCTACTAGGGAGTCAGAGAACTCAGAACAAAAATCACAAAATGGGAGAAGCAAAAGTAAGGAGTCAGAAAGAGATATAGCCCAGTCTACAGAAAAGACAGTTGAGCAAGCTTTAGCTAAAAAACAGGTTGAAATTCATTCCATCTCCACCCAGCCAATAAAACCCCTGGTGATTGATTTAGATGAATAATGGGAGCACTTTAATAAAAAGCTCCATGCATAGAAACAAACGCCAGAGCTACAGACTCCACAACACAGAACAACTCAAAAAATTGCAGTAGAGAAAATTGTAAATACTCAAGAGCTAGAGCACATTCCTATCATACCAACCTCTAAAATTGTTTTGAGGATTGAGGATATTCCTCCTTTAGATGTATCCTATAGCCCTATTCACAAAGTCATTGTTAAGAAACAAAGGAAGAAGAGGAAGTTGGATGCTACAGCTACTACTACTCTCGATAATGAACCAGTGGATAGTGTCTGGAAAGACTCACCCATCGACCCATCCGAGAACCTTACTAAACTGTCACAGTTTGTCGGAGACTATGCTATGACAACTATCGATAAAGAAATAGAGGTGCAAATGTTTCTTAAAGAAAGGAAAAATAAAATTTTGCTGTTAGAACAACAATTACAACAAGAAAAATCTAACTAGCAAGCAGAATCACTGTTAGCTAAGATCCAACAAGAATTTGAGTAGATGCAAATAAAACATCAAGCCAGCTTAGTAGAGAAGGAAGCGCAGATACAAAGAATAATTGATCTGCATAAAGATGATCCAAATATTGATCAATTCATTACTAAAGCGCTTACCCTTAACTCCCAGTTGATGCACCAAAAGGAACTATTATGCCAGAAGATCTCGCAATGGAATTCCTATTGCGATACAAGTGACAGGTTGACGAGTCAATTCATTGAGATGAGACTTGAATATAATGAAATCTTGAAAAGAGTTTCTGACTTCATTACCTGGCAAAATTCAGAATATGGGAGAAAAGCTGACTTGCCTAAACTGGAGGAATCACACAAGGAAATTTTATTTGCAGACTGGGATTCTAGGCTTAGACAGGCAGAAAAGGAAACAACATACGCAACAGTAGCAACAAACAGTGTTATCGCGAACATCAATGAAAATTTACATAGCGCCAACCTGGTGGCAGAGTCCATTCCAGGTTTTCTTCCAAATGTCAAACAACTTGAACAACAATGGAGACAGGCAAGAGAGGAAAAAGGAGAATCAATTACGCAAACGTCCAGGCTAAACTGTGAAGCATGCTGGCGACATTTAGTGAAGCCTCATAGCTAATGGATCACCCTACGATGCCTAACCACTACCACGGAGAAAATGGTGTCAGCACTAATCGACGTTGTTTTCATTGGGCAGCTGAAATCTAAAATCGTCTGACCATCACAGCTTAAGCTCATGACGGACATCTGTGATCTTAAGAATCAAACGCAAAGGAGTTAGTCACCATGTTCATTTCTATTTTTATTTTATTTTGCATAATTTTAGGAAGGTCGTTTAAACCTTTTCAACTATTTTTATAATAATCTATTTTTAATTTTATAGTTTAGTATTTAAACTCCTCTCATGCATTTAGAGAGGGGTCCAGAAATTTTATCTTAAACAATCTTCAAAACATGCACTTCTGTCCCTTTGAGGAAGTTCTCGTGAAATGAATGGAACATGATTTATTTTTATCTTATCTGGCATCTTCTACTGAAATTGCACTTTTGTACTCTTAGATGGTATTGGATTGATTGGAAGTAGATCAATATTGTTGAATCACATGAGTAGGACTTATTACAAATGGTACTTTTATCTTGTAATTTTGTTTTACTTATGTAGTAAGCAATAACTTCTCTTCAAGTTGTTTATGTATGAAAGTTTGAATCTTGGTTATCATTTATTGCACTTTTATATGGTGATGGCCTAAATTTTATGCCAAATACATGAATAATTTCTTATGCGATATATCTTTCACAATCGTTTCGGCTAACTATTTATCCAAAATGATTATTGTTAAAACAATTTCATTTCTTATTGCAGTTGAATGATCTTTATTACCAATTGCTTTAAGACAATATTGTAGATCTCATACTTCAAATTTATTCCTAGGTATAGTCATAGCTAGATAGGGTTTAAATTAGGATGTATGCATGTGATTATTAGTTTAGATTAGATTAATTTTAGCTTAAACATTACTCCAAATATCACATATGAGCCCATCAACACTATCATAAATTATATTGGGAAATCGGTCCCATTATCCCCAGTCGGAGCCACTACACCAAACGGAAAAGGAACTTCCAACCAAGGGCAGACCGGGTGGTTTTCCCCCATGTTATAAGCAACAATTTTCAAGTCTTCAACATTTTGGCACTAGAAGGAGGGCCTACTGTGAATCGCAAGTAAATCCAAATCAACAAGCCATTCTAAGAGTAAACCTCCTTCACCATCACCTCCAACTTCTCGATTGCATTCCAAATCTCTTGATCCTAAGCGAGAAGTTGCAAAGAAAACAACAGAACGCATTGCTGAAATCTCAAAGAAGCTAGATCATTCTTCTAAAGCCCCTGAAGTCCAATCCTTGATTACTAAATTACAGGGGGTTTCATTATCTCAAGAAGAATTTGAGTTATCCCAAGATAGTGTTACCTCTCAGTTTACCCCATCTCAACGGTTAACTAGAGCACAGAGTGAAAAACTTGGAATCCCACTATTCGGATTCCCTCTGCCAAGCTGTAAGAAAGATAAGAAAACACCATTCGAATCTCACAACAAGGTTCTCTCATTGACACAATCTTCATCTTCATTCATTCCATCCATACCACCACAAGATCAGTAATCTACCTCACCACTCCAGATCGTGATTCACATAGGTACAGGAACTACATCCTCCTCTACCCAATCACCTTCTATCACTGCTACACCTTCTCTTATTCATAAACCAGCAATGACACAAAATCCTCTGAGGCCATGGACAAACCTAGGAGCTGTTAGGATGGCTGGGCCTTTACATCAATTTCCAGCTCATCTAAAGAAATGGTTACCCAAATTCAATCCTAATAGTGGCCTACTTGATGAGGAACATGTAAACAATTTGTTGCATGGTAAAACACCCGCATATACCCACAATATGCATTAAAAACAATAATGCATCCACAACTGCCCCAAGATATTTAAATTTGCAATGGAGTTAAATCTTCAGACTTTTAATGGTCAAGTGGCCCTTTTGTACAGTTCTTGTGTATAGGAACTTCCATCACCCTGTTGTAACCCTCTATCAGGACTATAATAAACCTTCAGAACCTTTTAAATCCTTTATCCATGCATATATAATGTTCCCCTTCTAAATCATAGTTAATATATGTTATATCGCACAAAACACACTATCAACGCTTTTTCCTTCTTTATATGGTTCTTCACAAAAATCAAGGTTAAAACCTCATCGCAATCGCTATCGGCTATATCGACGGTCATATACATATGAACCATCACCCCTCCAACTATCTGGTGGTTAACATATGCTTTAGCGCTAAAAATCCCATGCCATATAAACTATCGGGCATGATAATATACGGGAAAACAAAGGAAATTCCCCTCCTAACAACATCCATGAACTTTAAATATATATAGACCCACCGTGACTATGATTATCATCAGGTCCAATCTTTACTTAATCCACACTTCCGCTGCGCCAAACTCCGATGGGTCCGAACTCCAATATCCCAATAATCGCTATCAGATATCGCTCATTACCCGCGCCTAATTTCTTCCACTGTGAACCTCTGATTGCACGATCACCGATCGGATTATCGGCGATATCGCCAATCGCTCATCGAAGTATCACTGGTTTTGTTATCACTATTCCTTGGCACCTCTAAAATGCGATTGCAATTTCAATTGTGGTCGTTGATCTTTGAAGATCCAATGGCTGTTGAGTATTAATTCTTGACTTCTCCGCTCATCTCTTTTACTTGGAAAGTTACGATGTTTCTTCAATTTCTCAGTGATTTGGCTTCTTTAAGGTTCCAGCCTTCTGCTCATTCGCAACTCGTTCTTTCTTCTAGGCTTAATTCCTCACTCTCCTTTGATCTTTGTTCTTCTAGTAGAGCTCCAATGGATTCAATGATCCATTTCCATTCTTTTAAATCGTGCTCCTCTTCCTCTACTTCTGCGTCCTTCAGAATTTTGTCTGTACTCTATTACAAAGCCTACGAATTCTCTATAAATCACACATGAAATGCTTCTTAAGCATGCTAACACAGACAGGAATCAATCTTGCATATATTAATATAAAAGCTCATATTACATTCGAGACTCTTCGGTCTCACACACATAAACACACAGGCCTGATTCTACTATTGGTGGCCTCCTCCTCTACCCATAGGCTTACATATGTTTATATGGAAACTGGGATTGGATTACTGATCCCATCCTTTCCTTAAATCACTCAAATAAATCCCTAAAGCTCTACGTAATCCCTAAAGCTCTACGTGCATGCATATATATGTGGAAGACTTTATCCACTCTAGCTTTTCTCTGTTTTAAAACAGAAAAGCCCCTTGTTTTTCTCAATGGTCCACATCTATTCTCCCTTTTATGCCTAAAAGCTCTCCTTTGATCCTAGGATCATGGAACTACTCATGTTCTCATTTATTTGTTCTGAGAGCATCTAATTAAATCACACTTAAGGCCTAAATGTTGTACTAACTTGATACTTAGGAAAACTATTTCCTAAAATGCATGACCCCCTATGTCTACTATTTACAATGATTTTCCTTGGGCTGAATGCTCCTGCATCAGACTCCCAAAGTAGAAAATATTCATAATCTCCTAATCATGTGTCTTCTGGTATTGGTCTTCCTGGATCCCACACTTTGTTCTGTAACTGTCCAGATGCTTTATTCCTTTGCTGCACTTCTACTGTTTTTTGCTCCATTTTCTTCTTCCTGTCAATCAGGTTCAACTTCTAATTGATCTTGCTTGCCGCTGCTACCATTTTCCTCCATTTGAATTGCTTCATCATTTGCTGCCATATTTCTTCAATTTCTATGTACAACATATCTTTGGGCTGGTCCATCTTCTGCTTCTTACTTCTGCCTTCTTCTCTTTGTTTCAGGTTATTGTTGTTTTCTTCTATGCTGACTTTTCTTTTACTTGCTTTATTATTTGGTTTACTTGCTCTTGCTTTACTTGCTGTCATTTTTGCTGCCTCCCTATCATCCTTACCCTCTTTCATGATTGAATCATGACTATTCAACATTTTCTCCAGCAATTTAACATCTTTGTTCAATGGATTAAATTCTTCCATGAAGTCTTCTTCTTTCATCTTTACTTGGCTGATCACCTGTGCCAAATCTCCTCCAGCAATTGCAAAAAAACCTGCATTCACAAAACACTTGCTAAAATTAAAAACATGAGGCCTTGGTGCCTCTTCCTTCTTTGGTAACATTTCAGTTTGTTGATCTATTTCCTCTTCCTCTGTCAACATATCAGTATGTTGATTCAAATTCTTAGCAGAATTCATGGGACTGTCCATTAGTCTCTCTTCCACACCATCTCTTCTAATGATGCCTTCCTGCTCTTGTCCATTGTAGTGAACTCCTCCTCCTTTAACCTGTTACTGCTTATCTTTACTTTGAAATTGGTTGATTCCTACCACCTCTTTACCATCTTCAAACATTCTTTGCTCAATCTCTTTGATCACATACTCATACTCATTCATGCTATTTAAGAACCTGCAAACAAATTATTGCATCTTCCTGTCTCCATGCCTACTTGAGACACATCTTCTTCTTCAGAAACTGTAACTGTAGCTTATGTTCTACCAGCAGGTTCTCTCGTTAGTTTCTCCAGCATTTTAATTTCTTCTTCACACCTAGCAAGCACTTCATCACAATGCTCTCTTATTCCAGATTCATCCTTTACATGTTGTGTTATAGTATTAAATCATTGTCTTCCTTTGATCCTTGTAATCTCAAGGTCTTTCTACTGTAGAAAATCACTACTTCCCTCATTCAAGAGGTCTTCTCCATCATACTCTGCTCTCCTAGAGTACTCCTCCAGACTTTCGATATCTTCAAAAGGCTATCCATCCTCTTCAAAACACTCACTAACAAAGGAGTATTGTCTCAAACAAGGATTCCAAATTCCTTTTCCCAAAGTTAAATCCTTTGCATAGGTTTCTTCCTTCTTAATATCTTTCAGTAGATGTCCTTCTTCCCTACTGTCTGTCTCAACAGTTTCCATTGCTATCTCCATTGTGCCTATCATCATAGTGAATTGATGATCCTTTACTATGTTTTTAGCTAACATAGTCTCTTCCTCAAGTTTGCCTTCAATCCCTTGTTGTTTATCTCCTCTAAATATATCTTCAAATTGTTGTTTTTCTCCTACAATATCTGCCATCATACACAAACTATCAATTTTAAAAATATAAGAACCTATGGTCTCACTTGATGGTTCAGCCATCATATCTCCTTGCTATTCTAAATCATTCATATGATTCAAAAATTCTTCAATGGTCTCTTCTTCAATCTCCTCAAGCCCTTCACTTAGTTGCTTGATATCTTCCACCAGTTATATATGAGATCTATCTACCTCGTCTTCTTCCAGAATAGAATTTGATTCTGCTGGTCTTTTTCCTTCATGACAATATCATCCAATTTTCCTTCACCTACAAACATACACAAATTTTCAAATTTAAAATCATCAGAACTTTTGGCCTCAATTGAAGTTTCAGTCTTCAAGTCTTCATCTTCACTGTCTCCCAGAAATTCTCCTTGTTCTGGTTCACAAATGGATTCTTCCACTTCTAACTCAACTTCCTTGAGTTTTCCCTTCAACCACTTCACTTTCTTTTGCTGCAGCCTTCTCTGCATCTCATGCCATTCTACTGCCTTCTTCCTCAAGACCCAACCTAGTCTCTGGCTTTCCTCAAGCATTCTCCTGAATGCATTGAGTTGTTATTTTAATTCAACAACCTCTTTGTCAATTTCCTCTTGACTCATCTTCTTGTTATTTTCTTTGGCATCCTCTTTCTTATATCCTCTGTTGTGGCTTCTCTCTGAACCTCTGCTATAACTATCAGTAGTCATCTTCTTCTCTTCTTTCTTCATGAGCTCCTTTACAACAAGGCTCTACAACAACTGTCCTCCTGGCTACAATCTTACCTCACTAAGCTCTCCTCACTCAGTCTTTTGGTAAGCACGGGTCCTATATCTGGAACCTCTTCTTGAGCAACATTTTTGCTCCTTCTAGGCTTCTGCAATCTCTCACTTTCTCTTGAGAACACTTCAATTGTCCTCCCTGTCCAATCTCTTGTTGGATTCTTCAGGTTCACTGCCACTTCTCCTTTAGAGTATTCTCCTTACTCTGTCTTTAAGAACTCACCTATTCTTCTCACAGCTTCTCTTGTTGTCACCTATGCATTAGTATAAAAAACACACATTCCTAATTTAAAATAGAACACATTACCTCATTTCCAAGATCTCAGCATGATCTTGTTTCACCATTCCAACTGTCCTTTGAATGGATTGTCCTATATTTTGTTTCCAAGTCCTCTTTCCTTTAGAGCTTTCATTAAGCAATCTTGTTTTCTCTTTCCTTCAAGGAATTCTCTATTCCTGTTTACTCCAAGTGTTATGAAACCAACTCAAGAAAAGATAGGTCAACGCCTTAGAATTCATCCTCTTAGAGGGGGAAACCTCGTTTACATTAATGAATGAACAATTCTTTTATGATTCAAATGACAAAACCTCCTTTCTATATATAAGAGTCTAAGGAGTCACAATATAACCCAACCAACCTAACAATAATAATATAAAGCCACAAAAATAACAATAGAGGGATTCTATGGGGCACAATATAAAATAGG